>SKCR01013188.1:0-21163 GCA_019454045.1 Zanthoxylum bungeanum
CATCACTGGACATATGTTCAACTATCAAAGACTTCTCACTCTCACTCTTTTTTTTTCGCTCACTCTATGGAATTTTCCTTTCTACTGCTGATAATATGGGCTTCGTCCCCTGAGATCCATTCCCGAAACTTATACTGATATGGGCCTCAACCCTAGGATTCTTTCCTGAGACTAATACTGATATGGGCCTCAACCTGGTTATTCATATTTTTGAAAAAAAAGTCCAACTGCATCCAAATGATAATGGTCCCTTAAATACAAGCATACAGAGATAATTCAAACACAAGGAAATAATTTCTATAGAGCGGCCCATCGACATTTCAAAAGCTTTTGGCCCAACTGTCATAGGATACGAACTCGTCCCAGTTTAAATGGCCCAACAAGTTCGTAATCTGACAAGAAGTCCAACTTGCATCCCAAATGAGGATGGTCCACAAGCACAAGGAAATAGTTACTATAGGTCATACAACTCCGGTCTACGTGTGGTTGCGGGGTGGTTGTGCGGGAGTGTTGACACAAAACCCTCGCTGGCGAAGGATTGCCTAAAACTAGGTCTCCAACTCAAGGGTTCGAGCGACCAAGTGAGCGCATATTTTTTATACACTAAGGTACGTGCCAACGAGCTATGGTGTATGACTGACTGTCAAATGGATTTCCCGTTGTAGATTCCCCAGAGGGAGGGTGAAGTGAGGCTCTCTTAAGTACCCAAGCCTCTTAGGCTCTTATCGCTTGGTGTTAGGAATAAACAACGAGTCCTCCAAATTAGTCTATCACAGTAGGCTACGAGTAGATGATTATCTAGATGCCTTCACATGACATTATTTCGGGGCCAATTCTCTATCCCCAATGGAGTCGCCAGACTGTAGGACACAGAAACTGGGCGACACATGCTGTTCCGGGCTCGGGGCCCAATAGGGAGTATGGAGTAGCCCGTGGGGGACTAAACCGGAGAATAATGGAGTCGCTACCCGGTGTGAATCGGGACAATGATTTAAGGCGGCACTCACCCCTCGCAAAGGAAGACCTCAAACCGTTGGGTTCGGAATGGTCCCTTACTTATGCCACTTGTAATGAAATGATTTGTGCGATAATTTAACCAAGCCTAAGCAACATTTATTTCCAAGGATAATTTACTCCTAAATTCGCATGCATAAGTACAAGGCTCATATCTATAACCTATGTCCGAATTTGCATATAACATATTTCCATATAATCTATGTCCGAATTTACATACAACCTATTTGCATATAATCTATGTCCCAATTTGCATGCATAAAGGTGAATTGAAATACGACAAGCATACAATGTCATAAGCACATTACATTTGATCATAGGCATGCCAATAGATAATAATTGTACAATCACGCATGAAAGCAAATCGAAATAACGGCAAGCATATAACTTCATGAACATGTTGAATGGATGAATGCGGAAGCATAAGTAGATAACTATCGTGTAAACATGCATCATGGAAACAAACATTTGATCTTGTGAACACAATAAATGACTAACAGCGAGAACATGAACAATCAAAAAGGTAAATGAAAAAATGAGTAACCATGCATGAGATGTGATCGAAGAGGGCTTGTTTACCGTGGGCATTTGTGCGGCGTTCGTAGCCGCGTTCGAACGGTAAATAGAAGATTCGCATTTGAGTAGCATTCATAAACGCGTTCGAACAAACTGAGACAGAAAACATGCGTTCGTGTGGCGTTCTGAAACGCGTTCGAACGGGGTTACAACAGTGACCTCCAAAATGCAGTAAACAACATGACACAAACGTGAAAGGATGAATAGATGACACCTAATAAATAATAACGGGCTAAAAGGTGTGGCAAAGCATTGTAGTAAAGGATTTTAACCCCTCGACATGGAGGACCTTTAATCCAACTTACTAAGCCCATGCGCTAATAACATAATGCATAAACAAATACCATGCAGAAATTAAATAACGATAATAAACAAATCAAGATAACATGAAATAAAATCTGTGCCGTATGCTCAAGTGGTACGTGGAGTTGTATCCCGAGTACAAATCATACTACCGTCCATTTGGAATCGGCTATGAAATTTATGTCCGGGTTTCCATCCTATTTACCACAAGAGGCGACACATTTTCCATTTTATTCAAGGGCCACAACATACACTATTTCACAATACATGCATTTTCTATCTATTCAAGGGCCACAACATGCATCACTCCACAATAATCATGCAAATAAAATTTAATAAACAATAAAATACGAATAGAAAAATAGATGTGAAAAGTGCCCTCAGGTCTAACCTTTTGT
Source organism: Zanthoxylum bungeanum (assembly GCA_019454045.1). Classification (NCBI taxonomy): domain Eukaryota; kingdom Viridiplantae; phylum Streptophyta; class Magnoliopsida; order Sapindales; family Rutaceae; genus Zanthoxylum; species Zanthoxylum bungeanum. The sequence goes on from SKCR01013188.1 coordinate 2,292, forward strand.
GTCGACTTTCGGAAGCGCGTTACAAGTCCGTCGGAATGGCTAATACTCCGCAACTCTTCCGGTTCACTGGTTCAATATTTTTACTCGCTATTTCGCTGTTTCGGCTGCTGTTTTCACTCCGTTTCCTGCTGTTTTTGTTGTATTTTCTGGTCACTGTGTTTGGTAATTAGGGGACTGTTTTGTGGGTTATTTGGAGGGTTAGGGGCTGCGGTTTTGTCACTATTTTGGGCAGTTTCTGGACAGTTTTCTGGGCTGTTTTGGGCGTGAATGGGCTCTTATTTTTTTTTTATTGTTCACGTTCCTCTCTGCTCACTGCATGGCGTGTTCGTAAGTGGCATGAGGGTGTCGGTGCTAAGGATTTGAGTGCGCTGAAGGTGGGGTGCTGAACGTGGTTTAATTTGTGGCTTTCACGTGGAGACAGTCTCATGGATATTTGAGGCACACCCCATGCGCAGCCGATGTGGGACTTTGTTGGGGTGAGGGGTTTTGTTGGAAGGGTTCTTGTGCTGTCGGTTTGAAGGCTGTGAATGGGGAATTTGTTGTTTTATCTCACATAGCTATGAAGGGCTTGTTTGTTCAGGCGTGAGTGGTTTGTGGTCTGGGCACTTGTGGTCGATGTGGGAGAGAATGAGTGCAGATGCTTTGTGCATTGGAGATGTGTTGAATGAGGGTAGGTGTGAGTGGGGTGAAGAAGGGTTATTGAAGGCGTGGCTGTGCAGGAACTGTGCTTGTGGCGTGAAGGCAAGGTCGATGCGCTGAAGGAATTAAAGGCGTGAAGGTCTGAGGACGTGTGGCTATTGGGTGTTTCTTGGGCTTATGGTTTTTGTTATTAACGTTTGGCTCATGGAAAGAGACTTGACGCATATGTTCCTTTAGGTATTGCCATGAAGTAGAAGATGGTAATCCAATGACTAACACACGGTAATCAGAGCGCTTGGATACTCCATGACCACGGCCACTGTTGTAACTATTACGATGATCAGATGATGAACGGCCATGTGTCTCTCTGTTTTGGTGGCTGCCGTGAGTGGGTTTTTAGAGAGGTGGAACGGATCATGAAAGAAAGAGAAGAGCTAGGGTTTGTTTTGTTCTTTGCCGTTGAAGGTTTGTTTTTGTTTTCTTGTGATGGATTCAGTGGCTGATGTTGATGAATCTTTGGTTATTTACTGAGAGTGGATTTGGTGAAGGGGTGCAGTCGGTTGGCTATATTTGCTATGTGATGAAGCCGTGAGTAGGTTGTGTGATCTGTGTTTGTCTAGGGTTTACGTTTTTGTCATGGAGAGAAGGTAAGCTGCCAAGAGATGAAGGGATAGAGAGAGATCAGAGAGCTGTTAGGGTTTCATTATTTGGTGAGGCCGTCCAAGAGAGCTTATGTGCGTTAGTTTGTAGCTAGTCAAAGGGGCTTGGTGTGTGTCTTAGTGATGGTTTAGGCTAAGGGTGTGTTTTAAAACGGAGGTTCAACAAGCGAACCCGAAGCTACTCCAGCGAATCCAACAAAAAAACTGATTTCTGACTTTTTCCCTTCCGAAGTCCGTTTCCCGCGGCTTCCGTTACTTAAAAGGTAGTGCCTCTAAATTAGACCCATCATCGGGTCTTACATGCAAAAATGCAGTGCCTTCATCATCCTTAGTTCGTCTAAGATACTTAAGGATGTTCTTAATCGCAACCTAGTGACCATCACCTGGATCGGCCTGATAGCGACTGCACATGCTCAAAGAATATGAGACATAAGGTCGCGTATATATCTTGGCATACATGATCGATCCGACTGCAGAAGTGAACGGGATCTGACTCATGTTGTTTCTCTCATCTTTAGTTTTAGGACACATGTCCTCAGATAGAGAAACCCCATGTGACACTGGCAGCAGTCCCCTCTTAGACTGATCCATGTTGAATCTCTTCAACACTTTGTCAATGTACGAGCTCTGGAAGACTCCAAGCAGCTTTCTAGATCTATCCCGGTAGATCCTTATTCCCAGAATAAAGGATGCTTCTCCCAGATCTTTCATGGAGAATTTTAATGAAAGCCAAGCTTTCACCGATTGTAGCATGGGAATGTCATTGCCAATAAGTAATACATCATCAATGTAAAGGACAATGAATGTCAGTACCCTCCCACTAACCTTCTTATATACACACGGATCATGTTCGTTTTGAACGAAATCATATTCTTTTATTATCTCATCAAAACGTTGATTCCAATAACGCGATGCTTGCTTCAATCTATAAATGGATCGATTTAACTTGCAAACCTTGTTTGCATGTTTTGGTATGACAAAACTGTCAGGCTGTTGCATATAAACATCCTCTAAAAGGTTTCCGTTAAGGAAAGCAGTTTTGACGTCCATCTGTCATATTTCATAATCGAAATATGCTGCAATAGCAAGCATTATCTGAATGGATTTAATCATGGCAACAGGTGAAAACTTTTCGTCGTAATCGACACTATGTCGTTGACGATACCCTTTGGCTATAAGCCTAGCTTTATATGTTTGTATGTTGCCATCCATGTCAGTCTTCTTCTTGAAGACCCATTTACTACCAATATGCTTTACGCCTTCTGGTGCATCAACCAGTGTCCAGACTTGGTTGGTATACATGGAATCCATTTCAGACTTTATGGCATCTTGCCATAAAATGGATTCGATACCTTGTATCGCTTCCTCATACATAGCTGGTTCATCTTCCTCAATAATATTAATATCCACATGAGGTGAGATCAGAAACCCAATAACTCTCAGGTTATTTTCTGACTCTCTCCGATCTACGCGGTTCTTGTGTATTAGAAGATTGTGGTACAGTCTCATCCCTAATGAACTGTTCGTGTTCCGTTAAAGAATCGGTACCAGGGATAGTATCACACTTATCTTGTTCTACTTTCCACCCACTTTCCACTGCATTTAGGAATTCCTTTTCAAGGAAAACCGCATGGAGAGCAACAAATATCTTGTTCTCTTGTGGGTTGTAGAAGTAATATCCTTTGGTTTCCCTATGATAACCTAGAAGTAGGCACTTATCCGATTTGGGTTCTAGTTTGGTACCATCCAAACGTTTTACATATGCCCAGCATCCCCAAATCTTCAAGAATGTGAAACCTTGTTTCTTTCCTGTCTATATTTCATATGGAGTCTGTCCAACAGACTTTGACGGAACCTTATTCAAAATAAGTATTGCATTGTCAATACATATCCCCAAAAGGAAATTAGTAGCTCAGTTCGACTAATCATAGACCTTACCATGTCCAATAAAGTTTGGTTTCTCCGTTCGGACACACCGTTTAATTGAGGTGTTCCGGGAGGAGTCCACTGTGAAAGAATACCATACCCTTTTCAAGTAATCGAGAAACTCATTGCTTAAGTATTCTCCACCACGGTCTAACCATAATATTTTAATACTTTTGCCGGTCTGTTTTTCTACTTCGTGTCAAAACTCTTTGAATTTCTCAAAAGTTTCTGACTTTTGTCTCATAAGATACACATAACCATAACGTGATGCATCATCCGTAAAAGTTACAAAGTATTCATATCCACCTCTAGCCGGGCTAGACATGGGCCCGCATACGTCACTATGAACGAGGGCTAATAGTTTGGTGGCATGTGCACCTTTACCGCTAAAAGGTGTTTTATGTATTTTGCCTAATAAATAAGATTCGCAGACGTCATATGAATTTGGATCAAATTCGTCCTGGTATCCACTCTTCGAAAGTGTGGATATACGAGTCTTGTTAATGTGTCAAAGACGACAATGCCACTGATAAGTTTCATCTTTGTTACTTAACTTAAGCCTTTTGTTTGTCATGTTATATGTTTGAGATTGATTTATATTCAAAATATAAAGACCATTATTAGCATCTGTTCTGCATATCTCAAAATCATTTTTATAAACAAAACACATGGTGTTTCTGAATACAAAAGTATAACCACATTGGGTCAAACAAGATATAGATATAATGTTTCTAGTCAAACTAGGTATATAATAACAGTCTGATAAAGTAAGTACATTCCCCGAGGGCAGTTCCAAAACATAAGTCCCTACAGCCAAAACAGCGACTATGGTCCCGTTTCCAACTCGTAGGTCAATCTCCCCTGAAGCCAGTATCTTGCTAATATGTAGATCTTGCATATCAGTACATATATGAGTACCACATCCAGAATCAAAAATCCAATTTTTAAAACTAGAAGTAGACATGTTTATTTCAATAACAAACATATCTGAAGCCGGTGCCTTGCCCGCTTTCACTTCCTTCATGTGTGCCTTTTACTCACGGAAGTCACGCTTCCAGTGACCCCGTTTGCCACACTGTAGGCAGACATCTTGGGATTTGTCATTTGCCTTCCCAGAAGACTTTGTTTATTTGGCCTTGCCTTTTCTCTTCTTCTTCTTCACACCTCTAGAAGTCTTTGGCCAAGCCCTGGCATTCTGAGATGTCGAAGCAAAGTGCGCCTCGCGCTTCTTGCCCTTTAAAAGCTCTTTCTCTGCCTCTTTTCAGCATTGCCATCAACTCTCTAAGAGTCTTTTCTTGGTTCATCATATTATAGTTCATGATGAATCCGCTTCAGCTGTCATGAAGAGACTGTAAGATCTAATCTATGGAAGTCTCAGCCTCAAAGGTTATGCCCAGCTGACCCATCTGTTCAATGTCAGCAATCATCTGTGACACATGGTGCTTGATAGATGTACCCTCTGACATACGAGAGCGAAAGAGCTTCTTCTGCAATTCATACTTCTGCGATCTAAGGTTAGATCGGTGAAGGTCCCTCAATTTCAACATCATTTCGTGGGGATCCAATCCCTTGTTATGACGAAGAAATTGTGTGGTCATTGCAGCAAGCATGACGAATTGAGCAGTTGAGTTGTCATCACTGTGATTCTTCCAAAGCTCAAGCTCAAGTGGCTGCGCAATTCGGGCTTAGGCCCGAGAGGTTTCTCTATCGTATAGAGCATCTTCTCAGCCCCCAGGACAATCCTGAGGTTCATATCCCAGTCAAGAAAGTTCGCACCATCAAAGACATTTTCGCCAATGATAATGTCCCTAATGTTGATCTTTCCAGCCATCTTAATTGCAATAGTCTAACTATTCAATTAACGATTTCAGGCACAGTCTGACTGTTAAAAGAAAATAATAAAATATTAGTCCAACTAATACAAATATATAATGACGAAAATAATTTGAAAGCGCATATTTGGCAAGTATTAAACGAAATTGTAAATTTAATATCGGCCTCCCATTATTTTTCAGCGAGCCTCTAACCCTCTGTTGAGTACTCAGGACGCCTAGTTTCCTAGTGGGCTAGGATCCCGTTAAATAACACAACCTTGACTTTGGCCAACAAGCTGTATGAAGCTTAACTAGGTAGATCTCTAAGATCAATTGGATCCCATCCAATTCCTAGATCTAGTAGGTGGACCTCCAAGTCCGAAACATATATCCAATATATGTAAATATATCCAATATATTTCCTAACATTTTCCTCTGAATCAACTAAGCCTTGGCTTTGGCTCAACAAGCTTAATGATTCCAGTAAGCGGGACCCATTGACAGGGGGAAAGCTTCATAATCCATATCGATAAACAAGAAGTGACCTTGACTTTGGCAACAAGTCACAACTGCCCAAGACATGCGATATATAACAAAGCCTTCGTGGTTCAAACATATCCGCGATGGACATTGATCTTGACTTTGGCCAACAAACCAATGCCAATCTTAGATCTTGAGAAAGAACCACTCAATGGAAGGAAAACACTTAATATTTGATTGAGAGTTTTTCACATAAATTGGCATCCAATTTTTTATCTTTGATTAGGTCTCATCATACACCTTTAATCATGCATTCTAAAAGCATAATAAGGCGTGAAATAAATAATAATGATATGCGGATGAATATATAACAAATTATTCCTAGAACAAATCTCTTCATTTCCTCTCTCTCCCGCTAGCACTATTCTTACTTCTACCTAATTACATAATACATCAAAGAAACCTCATTTACATTGAGGGCAATTGGTGAGAAGAGAAGTACAAAGTGATAAAGAGATAATAGGCTGGACACGCAGGTCCAATTTAATAAATTCTAAATTTATTACAATAATTTCCAAAATTACCCTCACCCTTCTAATATCCATCTGATATACATTATTCATACAATACATCCATATATTCACACAAAGCATGTTATTCAATCAAACTAATCCAATTAATTAATATTTGAATTAATGACCATCCAATATTTAAACAACGATTTGATTTGCGCGAGTCCAACTCGTTTAAGAATAAATACTCAAAGTACGATTTCTTGAATTATATCGAACTATAATTTTAAATCCAATTTAATTTGTATTCAATACTAATTCGAATTTAATTCCAAATTAAATAATTACAATTATTTATGTGTCTTTTAGACTTAAATTCTAAATCCAATCTAAATGGGTCTCAAATGCCCAATCAGTATCCAATACTATTTTAATTAAAGTCCAATGGGCTTTTAATTAATTCATAAGGCATGGGCTTTGGCCAATATGGATCCAATCCAATTCCAAAGCCTAATTAGGAATTATCCTTTGCTATAAAATCAATTTTGGCCCATTAGGCCCAATGAAATATTAAAAGGCTTAAAAGTTATATTTGGACTTTATGGAATGATTTTAGGCCCAATATGGATACAATCCAATTGTCCTAAACCAAGCTTGGCCCAACCAAGCCCATTAAGCCCAAATACAATAAAATTAGCCCAATCAAATTTTAAAGACTAACTTTAATTAATATAACATTCCAAATATTACATTAATTTTAATTAAAGTGTAATAGCCATAATTAATTAGTTAAACTAATATTTTCAAAACACCAATTAAACTAATTAATCATGCTTTAATTAACCAACTCATGTCCAACACAAATTGAAGCAAAACAATTCATTCCATGCTTATCATGCTCACAACAATTTGGCATAAAAATATTCAATTTTGATTTCAATCTAATTAATTCAACAATTAATATACATATCATGCCATAAACTCATCCAATAGTCAAATTAACAAAGAATCACCATGAACACACCTAGGGTAGTATTCGGACAAGGCTAAGGAATTGGGGAAAATTTTTATCCAATTTATTTTCTCAATTCCTAAGATGCATAAAGCTAATTCATCATCATCAAAGCTAAACCAAACCACCAATTTGAAGAAATCATGTTCCAAACACAAAAATCCCAAAAAAAGTCCATAAACCCCAAAGTAAAATCATGCTTAGAGAAGGCTCTGATACCATTGTTAGTGTTCCTAGAACATGCCAAGGATCTCTACATCATGATTTAGTGTGTGAATAATCAAAATAAGATTGCGGAATAAACTTACATTGATTGGCTTGGATGATGGATTTTTAAAATTTGTATGTTTGTGAAGAACTCCAAGCTAGCCCTAGCGCTGGAATTGGAATTGTGTCTGCCCCGTACGAAGCATATATCGGATCACTAGCAACTAGTCTCTGTAATCGGGTAATCATGACATTGTCATATTATCCCGATAGCTGCAGCATATAAGAGTACTAGTTTTGTATCCCTGTGTGATCATCATCTCTATATGATTGAATCGATACTTCCATCTTGACACCACACCCAATATACTACGATTCTCAGTAAACCTAGAAGAGCCGTACACAGAACCTTTTAAAGCCCCGGACGACCAAAACCAAAGCTTGCTGATTGTCGTAAGTATTAGCGATGAAAGTCTCAAGATAAGACCAAATACACCTACCCTGATTCGGATTCTCATAGAAACATAGTCATACTACCAATGGGATTCCGAGGGGTCTATCCAGAGGGAAGCTGTTCCTGATCCAACAGAAAACATAACCTATTACACTTGCATAAGTATCCAATACTTAAATATATGAGAACTATGCCGTTAAGCTTCCATAACGCGCACAAGTGCAATAGTAGCCTATTCCGCATTATCGATGTCCAGTCTCGATAATACTACGACTAGGGATATTTAATGATTAAACCGTTCGTGGATGGATACTGTCTCATATCTTATTAATCCAGAATTAATCATAAGGACTTTTATCATTTATATATATTCAAGTAATCTAATTACAAAATGATAAATAGCAATTTCCTTTGTCACATAGTTAATTTGTACAAAAACCATAATGTCTTTTACAAATAGTGATGATATGGGTCATAATTGTCCAACAATCTCCCACTTGGCTAATAGCCAATCACTAAAGTATCAAACACTTGAACTATGTACATGTCGCTCAAACTTTTGCTGAGGAATAGCTTTCGTCAGCGGATCTGCAATGTTGTCATCTAAGGCGAGCTTTTCGATCTTCACATCGCCACGATGTATGATCTCACGAATCAGATGAAGCCGTCGAAGTACATGCTTGGATCGTTGATTAGACCACGGTTACTTAGCCTGTGTTATAGCTCTGTTATTGTCACTATACAAAAGAACGGGCCCAGCTGCTAACAGAACTACTCCTAATCCAATTACGAATTTTCAGATACAAACTGCCTCTTTTGCTCCTTCAGCTGCAGTGATATATTTCGATTCTATTGTTAAATCGACAACGGTCTCTTACTTGGAAGATTTCCAACTCACTGATCTGTTGTTCAAACAAAATATGTACCCTAATTTCGACTTAGAGTCGTCTTTATCGGTTTGCAAACTTGCGTCGATAAACCCAGTTACCTCAAGTTCTCCATCTCCATAAACTAAGAAAGCATCTGTGGGACACAGAAACTAGACGACGCATGCTGTTCCGGGCTCGCGGCCCGGTAGGGAGTACGGAGTAGCCCGCATGGGACTAAACCGGAGAATAATGGAGTCGCCACCCGGTGTGAACCGGGACAAAGATTTAAAGCCGCACTCACCCCTCGCAAGGGAAGACCTCAAACTGTTGGGTTCAGAATGGTCCCTTACTTATGCCACTTGTAATGAAATGGTTTGTGCGATAATTTAACCAAGCCTAAGCAACATTTATTTCCAAGGATAATTTACTCCTAAATTCGCATGCATAAGTACAAGGCTAATATCTAAGTTTGCATATAACCTATGTCTGAATTTGCATATAACATATTTGCATATAATCTATGTCCGAATTTACATACAACATATTTGCATATAATCTATGTCCCAATTTGCATGCATAAAGATGAATTAAAATACGGCAAGCATATAATGTCATAAACATATTACATTTGATCATAGGCATGCCAGTAGATAATAATTGTACAATCACGCATGAAAGCAAATCAAAATAACGGCAAACATATAACTTAGGGGACTGTTTTGTGGGTTATTTGGAGGGTTAGGGGCTGCGGTTTTGTCACTATTTTGGGCATTTTCTGGACAGTTTTCTGGCAGTTTCTGGACAGTTTTCTGCGCTGTTTTGGGCGTGAATGGGTTGTTATTTGTTTTTTTATTGTTCACGTTCCTCTCGGCTCACTGCATGGCGTGTTCGTAAGTGGCATGAGGGTGTCGGTGCTAAGGATTTGAGTGCGCTGAAGGTGGGGTGCTGAACGTGGTTTACTTTGTGGCTTTCACGTGGAGACCATCTCATGGATATTTGAGGCACACCCCATGCGCAGCCGATGTGGGACTGAGGATTGGCTGAGGGGTTTTGTTGGAAGGGTTCTTGTGCTGTCGGTTTAAAGGCTGTGAAGGGGGAATTTGTTTTTTTATCTCACATGGCTATGAAGGGCTTGTTTGTTCAGGCGTGAGTGGTTTGTGGTCTGGGCACTTGTGGTCGATGTGGGAGAGAATGAGTGCATGTGCTTTGTACGTTGGAGATGTGTTGAATGAGGGCAGGTGTGAGTGGGGGGTGAAGAAGGGTTATTGAAGGCTTGGCTGTGCTGGAGCTGTGCTTGTGGCGTGAAGGCAAGGTCGGTGCGCAGAAGGAATTAAAGGCGTGAAGGTGTGAAGACGTGTGGCTGTTGGGTGTTTCTAAGGCTTAGGGTTTTTGTTACCAACGTTTGGCTCAGGGAAAGAGACTCGACGCATATGTTCCTTTAGGTATTGCCATGAAGTAGAAGATGGTAATCCAATGACTAACACATGGTAATCAGAGCGCTTGGATACTCCATGACAACGGCCACTGATGAGTGGTAAATCTATCACTATTTCCCACTCATTTAACTTAATATTTTGTATAGTTTCTTGAGTTTTGTGAATATTTTGATGTGTTTTGTGTTATTTTGTAGATAAATAAAGTTTCAGGAAACTCTGGAGGTGATTTGGGCCAAAACAGTGAAAATTGGAAAAAAGGCATTTTGTTAATTAACAGCGTCGCGACGCCTAACGTGCGCCAAACAGTGCTAACGTGCGCCGGGTTCATAAATCAGAATATGAGAAAAGTTTGACTTTGCTAACGTGCGCCGTGCCACGTGTCACCATCACAGACGATCTGCTAACGTGCGCAGTGCCATTGGTCATCATCCTACGGTGCCGACAGTCGCCATCGCCATGTGTCACTCCACGTTATTGCCACGTCATCATCCACATCACCAGTTGACCAAGTGAAAGTGCCACGTAGCTACCACGTCATCATCAACTAATCACAGCGTGCCACGTGTCGCGATTCTATGGTGCCGACAGTCAAATTGCCACATGTTGCCATGTCACCGCCACATCATCGCCACGTCAGCATCAATCATTGACTCTCTTATCCGTATCTGACACGTGGCGGATAAGAATCTAGCCGACCAATCAGAAGCCGCCACGTGTCACAATAATTGAGCCCCAATCACCTTGCCACGTGTCATCTTATCCCCTTATCCAGAATCTGCGACCGACGAACCATAGCGTGCCACGTCGACAAAACTCGCGTCGCGACGCGCGACCCTTACTGATGCCTATAAATAGAGAGCGAAATTACAGTTTCAGTTGTACCACTCTCTCTCATCTCTTTGATGTAAAGAGGGAGTTTCTCTCTCTAGTTTCTTTTAGTTTTTAATTTTCAGTTTTGTAATTAATTTTAATTACGTTTTGTAAAAATAGTAATTTACTTTTTTACTTCTTACATTTTTTACTTTTCACCATGAGGAGGTAACTTCCCCAGCTAGGGTGAAAGGTAATTATTCTACTATTGCTATTTAGATTAATCTCCCTTAAATAAAATATATTCACTATTTAAAATATTGACTTAAAAAGGATACCGCCAGATTGGTCGGTTGTTAATTCATTTTAATCTGGTTTAAACCTGACTAATCAAGGATACCGCCGGATTGGTCGGTTGGTAATTAAACTTTCTTACCGCCTATATGGCAGGTTCATGGACAAATCTTTTTACCGCCTTAATGGCTGGTTGGACTTAATTTGACTTAATCAGGATACCGCCTATATGGTTGGTTGGTAATGTTATCACAAGTTTATATATTATATTATGGGAGATATCTAAATTAGTAGTAGTAAAAGTAATTCTTTTTACCTTACCATTTTATTTTATTGTAATTTACTTTTCAGTATTTACTTTACCGTATTTTTACTTTATGTCTTTTATTTTCAAGTTTTTACTAGCCCTAGTTATGTGTTGTAACTAAATTAGTTATCTGGGGTTGTGATGACTTTTAATATCACTGTTTTATAAGGGGTTAGATTATAGTTTGGGTAATATAAAGATTTATTTATTGAGTCTTAATCTTAATGTTTTTTCATTAACTGGCCATTAATAAAATTGAACTGGGAAACTTAAAATGAACTAGACATAGGGATTTTAAGTTTAAGACCTTAGACTCAATAGCCCACGATCTTCCTTGAGGATAGATAACCCTTTAATATATTTCCTTACAGGATAGACATATACCTGTCGGGCGGGGGTAGCCATAATTGGAACTTAAACTTAATGAATCCAGATAATTTGGTTGACATAGACATATGGTTCAATTGGGTTAAACTGGGTATTTATGTCTGACCATCGACAGAGGCTTACTGTGGGAACACAGGAAATCTGGGGTGACGCATGCTGTCCCGGGCTCGCGGCCCAGGTGGGAGTACGGAGTAGCCACGGGGGACTAAACCGGAGAGTAATGGAGTCACCACCCGGTGTGAACCGGGAAAATGAGATTTAAGGCCGCACTCACCCCTCGCAAGGGAAGACCTCAAACCGTTGGGTTCGGAACGGTCCCTTACTTATGTCACTTGTAATAAAAGGATTTATGTAATAATTTAACCAGGCTTAAATAACATTTATTTCCAAAAATATCATGCTTCTAAATTCATATGCATACATCAACACGTTCATCACAACATGCAACATCACATGGCAATCTCATGAACATATTTCAACCCTATGATACGGAAAACTAAGAACAACATAATCATGCTTGAGTACTATCTCATGAACCTATTAACCAAATAACATGCTAACAGCCTAATCATGCTTGAATACAATCCCAAGAACACATAGAATGGATAAATGCAGGAATACAAATAATATGGTTGGTTATATAGCACAAGAAAGATCAACCAAGAGGCAATTATGCATGAATATGATAAGACAGACTCAGTTCAGTGTGTGCATGTTCGTGTAGCATTCGTAAACGCGTTCGAACGGAAATGAAACAGAATGCTCACGTTCGAGTAGCGTTCGTAAACGCGTTCAAACGAAAATAAAACAGAATACTCGCGTTCGTATGGCGTTTGATAACGTATTTGAACGGAAATGAAACAGAATGCTCACGTTCGTATGGCATTCGTGAACGCGTTCGAACGGAAATGAGACCTGATGCATGATAAGGCAAAAATACATGCGCGTTCGAGTTGCGTTCGTAAACGCGTTTGAACCGGAACAGAACTGATGCATGAAATGGGACGCAATACATAAACAAAAAAATAAGGGGCGCGGCGAAGTACTGCCGTAAAGGTGGCCTTTTGGGGCTCTTGATCTCTCAAAGAGAGGACATTTAGACCAACATACTAAGCCCATGCGCGTCACATCACTTCATGCATACAAACATAAAGACAATCATATTATTCTAAGTATGTCCGATTGAACGTGTCTTGCATCCAACCGAACACACATCAACCGGCGCGGCAAAGCATCGTGGTAAAGGGCTTTAACCCCTCCAATAGGGGATCTTTCATTCCACTTACTAAGCCCATGCGCTCGATTGAGTCATGCATAAATAAGCAACATGCAGAATTTAAGTGACGAAAAATAAATAAATAAAAGCAACACAAACAAGAGAAGGTGTCGTTTACTCAAGTGGTACGTGGAGTTGTATCCCAAGTACTGACCGCACTACCGTCCATTCGGATTCGGCTACGGAATTTACGTCTGGGTTTCCATCCTATATACCACAAGAGACGACACTCTTCCATTTCATTCAAGCCACAACATGCATCCATAAACGACTCTCATGCGAATAGAATTCAATAATAAAAAAATTGAATATAAACTAATGAAAAGGTACCCTCAGGTCTAACCTTTTAAATCACCTCTCGGATGTACGGTACACGATCGTCAGAAGGGTGGATGCTCCGCAACTCTCCCGGTTCACTGGTTCACTGTTCTCGTTCGTTGTCTTACTGTTTTGAGTCGTCGTTCTCCGTCTTTTGCTATTGTTTCCTTGTGGTTTCGCTGCCGTTCCTCTTTATCTTTTGCTTACTGTTTTTGGGTGTGTTCTTCCTGTGATTTTTATGTGTGTTGTGTATGAGCTAGGGACTAGGGACTAGGGACTAAGGACTAGGGTTGAGAAGGTTGGTGAATGGTTCTTTTTATAGGCAAAGGGTTGGGCTTGACAAGGAAAGGGATTTGGCTAATTAAAGAGGGATTTAATTTGGTGTTGGTTAAGGGAAGCAAGGGATTTGATTTGGTTTGGTTAAGGGAAGTCAAAGATTGAGGGGGGACAAATCTTGGCTAGATAGGGAAGGTTGAATATTTGATTGGCTTGGTTTAGGAATACAATATTTTAAGTTTGGGAATAATCTTATTAGATTGGTGTAGACATTGCATTTTTGCATACCAAACCCGATGAGGAGTCTTGAAAGGAGGCACCGACTTTTTAGTCATGGAGTTCGCGGAAAGCGGTCGAAGGAAAGGTAAAGTCAAGAGATGATATATTTCAGAATTAATCCGCTAAGTTTGCTCAGAGTTTGCTTGCTGAATGGTCGTTTCAAAGTGTTCCTACAGCCCGAAAATCACCGCAAACCCTTCCAAACCCACCTAGACACCCAAATCCACATCCAAAGCCCATTAAACCAAAACCAACCAAGCACCAACCCCACCACCTAGGAGGCCCACGACCTTGACACCATTTTCTACCCTCCTTACACTATTCCATCATGATTTACCCTTCTACCTATTCACTTTAACATTTGACCTTGCCTTTTACCTTGATGTTAACTTTCCAAGACATTTATTAAACCAACCCTACATCATTTAATAGCCTCCCTCACCAAGTCAAGCACTCCCCCCACACCATTAATTCCCTACACCCCACACCCATCACCATCCCACCACCTTTGATTCATTTTTCAAACCATCTTTTGTATATGTCAACAAAGCCATCCAATTATGCATTTTATTTCAACCAAGTTTGGTATCAAAATAAATATCCTTGGCCTACCCATTAAATGCACTCTAAATTGCCTATATAAACCATGATTTTTCTGCCTTGGAGAGGCCATGAGAGATCAAGGAGATACCAAGCAAAATATCAAGTATTTGGAAGGTCAAAACAACTCCCATTCAGCCCCTAGTGTTCACGCCTAAAGCCACCACCTTCACTGTCTTCACTCCACTCTTCACACGTTCAGCCCTCTGTTCCCCCCTCTTGTTCACGCCATTTGCTACCATTTAGCTCCCTAATTACCTCATTTAACCTTCAAAACGCCCAGCCCTCTACTGCCTATCAACATTCACACCAAAACAGCCCCAATAAGCCCCAACATTCACGCCAAAACAGCCCCAAAACTCACTGCAGTTCACGCCCAAGTTGCCCATCATTTAGCCCCTGAAACTTACTGTTTTGAGTCGTCGTTCTCCGTCTTTTGCTATTGTTTCCTTGTGGTTTCGCTGCCGTTCCTCTTTATCTTTTGCTTACTGTTTTTGGGTGTGTTCTTCCTGTGATTTTTATGTGTGTTGTGTATGAGCTAGGGACTAGGGACTAGGGACTAAGGACTAGGGTTGAGAAGGTTGTTGAAGGGTTCTTTTTATAGGCAAAGGGTTGGGCTTGACATGGAAAGGGATTTGGCTAATTAAAGAGGGATTTGATTTGGTGTTGGTTAAGGGAAGCAAGGGATTTGATTTGGTTTGGTTAAGGGAAGTCAAAGATTGAGGGGGGACAAATCTTGGCTAGATAGGGAAGGTTGAATATTTGATTGGCTTGGTTTAGGAATACAATATTTTAAGTTTGGGAATAATCTTATTAGATTGGGAATATAATTGGTTGATTAATTTTAATTAGGCATGATTATATTTTGATTTAGTATGTGATTTGTTTAATTTAGGCATGATTTTAGTTTAAGTTGGTAATTGTTTATTTTATGTTTGGTATATTTTTTATTTAATTATTTAATTAATTTTAATTATTATCTTATTTAGTTAATGTTTTAATTAATATTTATTTATTTAAATTGGGATGTGTTTTATGGGCTTTGGGGGGCTAATTGGGCTGGATGTGAGGCTAGCGGCAAAACCAGAATTACCGACACCGTTCGAACGCTTCTTCGAACACGGCACGAACGTCCGCAATCCGTTTGACGTTCGAATGTAAACATGAACGCAGCACGAACGAAAACAGTTAACCTTGCTATTCTGAATTCCCCCTTCCGATGTCCGTTTCCCGTGACCTCTGTGACTTAAAAAGTAGTGCCTCCAAAATGAGACTCATCATAGGGACTTATGTGTAAAAATGGAGTGCCTACAATCGCCCCCACTTTGATGGGACTTGTGTAATGTGCAACAGTGACAATCCTATCAAAGTTATGCAATGCATTTCTACTTACCTGGCTTGCCAGCTGCCACTTGACTTACCATGTGTTGAGTTGATTTGGGTGGTGAGGTGCTGCGACCCCTGGTTCATTCCCGAACCGTGTTGTGATGTGGTCAATTCCCGAACCGCTGCCGTAAGGTGGTCCATCCCCGAACCGTTACTGTGGGTTGGTCCATTCCCGGATCGTCACTGTGAGGTGTTCATTCCCGAACTGTTATCGTGAGGTGGTCCATTCCCGAACCGTTACTGTGAGGTGTTCATTCCCGAACTGTTACTGTGAGGTGGTCCATTCTCGAACCGTTACTGTGAGGTGTTCATTCCCGAACTGTTACTGTAAAGTGGTCCATTCCCGAACCGTGCTTCCATTTCTTGGAGTGCCATTCCCAGGTTGTTCATTCCTGAACTGTATTTCCATTCTTGGAGTGCCATTCCCGGCTTGTTCATTCTCGAACTGTGTTTCCATTCTTGGAGTGCCATTCCCGGCTTGTTCATTCCTGAACTGTATTTCCATTCTTGGAGTGCCATTCCCGGCTTGTTCATTCTTGAACTGCCCATTCCCGGACTATATCTCCATTATCGGAGTGTCATTTCCGACTTGTTCATTCTTGAACTCTGCTCCATTCTTGGATTATATCTCCATTCTCGGAGTGTCATTTCCGACTTGTTCATTCTTGAACTCTGCTCCATTCTTGGATTGCCATTCTCGGCTTGTTCATTCTTGAACTGCCCATTCTCGGACTATATCTCCATTCTCGGAGTACCATTCCCGGCTTGTTCATTCTTTAACTGTCCATTCCCGGACTATATCTCCATTCTCGGAGTACCATTCCCGGCTTGTTCATTCTTGAACTGCCCATTCCCGGACTATATCTCCATTCTCGGAGTGCCATTCTCGGCAGAACTGATCTGATGTAATATGGGCCTCGCCCCCAGAATGCCATACCCGGCAATGCTGATACTGATGTAATGTGGCCTCGACCCTGGGACTCATCCCCAAAACTGATGTTGAAGTGGTGATGAGTGATAAATGTATCACTATTTCCCACTCATTTAACTTGATATTTTGTATAGTTTCTTGAGTTTTGTGAATATTTTGATGTGTTTTGTGTTATTTTGCAGATAAATAAAGATTCAGGACATTTTAGAGGTGATTTGGAGCAAAACTGTGAAATTTGGTGAAATTTGGCAAAAAGGGTATTTTGGTCATTTTGGACGTCCCGACACAAATTTTATTAATTTTGGGCATCCCGACACCAAAATAAAGTTTCAAGATATTCTGGAGGTGATTTGGAGCAAAATTGTGAAATTTGGCAAAAAGGGTATTTTGGTAATTTGGGCGTCCCGACACCGAGGGTATTTTGGTAATTGCACCACCATGCCACATGTCGAAGATTCAACGAGCCGTCATTTTTAGCACACCATGACACGTGTCGAAAATTCAGCGATCCAAAAAAATAATAATAAAATAATAAGTAATAAAAATCAGAAAAATAATAATAAAAAATTAGATTTTTTTGCCTATAAATAGATTTCGAATTTTTAGTTTCAAATGTACCTCTTCCTCTGAAATCCTTATAAATAAATCGAGAGTTCTTCATATTTTCTTCTTTTATTCAGTTTTATTACGCTTTGTAGTAGTAATTCTATCCATCTATGATGGGGTAACTTATCTATGCTGAGGTAATAAGGTAATACTTTTACTTTTACTATTTAGATTAATCTCCCTTAAAAATAATATATTTACTATTTAAAAAATGAATTAATCAGGATACCGCTAGATTGGTCGGTTGGTAATAAAATTCCTTTCCGCCTTTATGGCTGGTTATTTTGGTTCCGCCTTTATGGCTGGTTACTTGGTTCCGCCTTTATGGCTGGTTTACTTAAATTGACTTAATCAGGTTACCGCCTATATGGCTGGTTGGAAATAATCACAAGTTTATATATCATTTTATTGGGAGATATCTAAATAGTAAATAGTAGAAGTTGATTCCTTTTGCCTTAGCATTTCTTTTCGTTTCTTTGCAAATTACTACTTTACAAATACTTTTCAGCAATTTCTATTTATTCTTTTAAGTTTTTATCAGTTTTAGTTATGTGTTGTAACTAAGTTAAATATCTAGGGTTGTGATAAAATCTAATATCACCAGTTTATAAAGGGTTAGATTACAGTATGGGTAATTAAAGAATTATTTGTTGAGTCATAATCTTAAAGCCTTTTTATTAACTGGCCATTAATAAAATTGATTAGTTAAACTTAAAATGAACTAGACATAGGGATTTTAAGTTAAGACCTTATACTCAACAACCCACGATCTTCTTTAAGGATAGATAAACCTTTAATAGATTTCCTTACAGGATAGAAATATACCTGTTGGGCGGGGGTAATCAATAATTGGAATTCAATCTTAATGAATCTAGGTAATTTAATTGACATAGACATATGATTCAATTTGATTATTCTAGGTATTTGTAAATGACCATCGGAAGAGGCTTTTACATAATTTAGTATTCCAGATTAATAATTTAATATTTTACCCAACTATGATTTAACTACTTCATCTTTTAATTAATATTGGAAGAATTCACAACCCTAGATAGTCTTAATTCTCATTAATCTATTCTCAAATTTCTTTTACTTGTTTTAAATTTAGAATCATCGTTATTTTAATCAAACAATTTGTTAGATATCAGTAATCACTTAACCTCATAAAATTAATAGAATAGGTAATAAGTCCTCGTGGGATTGATATCTTTTTATACTACTTGAACGATACGTGCGCTTGCGTTTAACGTGTGTGATTACGCCGGTCAAGTTTTTGGCGCCGTTGCCGGGGACTTCTTTATCTTTTACTATTAGTTTAAAGGTTAGATACGTTACTTGTGTCTAATTTTTCCTTTTTACTTATTACTTTCATTTTATTGTGTTTCAGGTTATCA
>SKCR01013189.1:0-21089 GCA_019454045.1 Zanthoxylum bungeanum
GGTAGTATGACTATTGTCTATGGAAGTACGGATCAGGGTGAGGTGTATTTGGTCTTAACCTGAGACTTGCACCGCTAATACTTACGACGATCAATATACTTTGGTTTTGGTCGTCCAGGGCTTTAACCGGTTCTGTGTACGCCTCTTCTAGGTATATTGAGAATCGTAGTGTATTGGGTGTGATGTCAAGATGGAAGTATCACTCCAGTCATAGTGGAGATGATGGTCACGTAGGATACGGAACTGGTGCTTATATGCTGCAGCTATCGGGATATATAACTAGGTCATGTTTATCCGATTATGAGAGACTAGTTACCGGAGATCTGACATGTGCTTCGTACGGGGCAGACACAATTCCAGCCTCAGGCCTAGCACGTGACATCCGATACTGGATCGCAATACGCAATACGCTGTATACTACGCCTGATATAGATCACATATTCCTTTAAGAATATTTCTGGAGAATTGGGTAGGCACGGTGCTTTGCTAGAAGCCAACCATGTCTTGTAAATCGGTAAAAACGTAGTACTAGGTACGTACGTGTTCAGATAGTCCGACGACCAGATTTACTGCCAACATATCCAGGGATCTCATGGGTCGCTTCCCGAAGATTCACCGATGACGTATGACTCGCACATTATTAATCTGGGATTAATTAATAGAGGGAGAAAATTTATCTGGGATTAATTACGGAGATATTTTATCTGGGATAAAATATTATTTAAAGAGAGAGAACGATTATTTTGGAATTAATCGATAAAATAATATATTCGATATATTATACGAAATAAGATTCGACGCGGAATTAAATTTAGAATTTAATTCGGGCGAATGAGTTAATTTAAAATTAATTCGCAAGCGACGTGAATAGTAATTTTGATAGGCATAATTATTTAATTAAATTTGATTTAATTACGTCGCAACGGAAAATTCGTTAATTCGGAATTAGGGAACCCGAGCCCGGGAGTATTTGCGGGCCCACTCGCATTTCGAATTTAAGTGCGGCCCACAAGTCACATCAAGCGTCACATCATTAGTCATTCAAGTGATGGATGTCTTGTCACTTTGAGTGATGTGATGTTAGTCACTTTTGATTGATGGGGGTGGTCCCAATTTTCCATAAATATTCTTAAAGGAATATATAATCTGTATCAGGCATAGTATACGTAGTATTGCGTATTACGATCCAATATCGGATGTCACGTGCTAGGCCTGGGGCTGAAATTGTGTCTGCCCCGTACGAAGCACATATCGGATCTCTGGTAACTAGTCTCTATAATCGGATAAACATAACCTAGTCATATTATCTCGATAGCTGCAGCATACAATAGTACCAGTTCCTTATCCTACGTGACCATCATCTCCATATGACTGGAGTGATACTTTCATCTCGACATCACACCCAATACACTATGATTCTCAATATACCCAGAAGAGGCGTACACAGAACCTGTTAAAGCCATGGACGAGCAAAACCAAAGTATATTGATTGTCGCAAGTATTAGCAATGTAAGTCTCAGGTTAAGATCAAATACACCTACCCTGATTCGGACTTCCATAGAAACATAGTCATACTACCAATGGAATTTTGAGGGGTCTATCTAGAGCGAAGCTGTTTCCGTACCATCGGTAAACACAATCTCATATTACACTTGCATAAGTATCCAATACATAAATATATGAGAATTATGTCGTTATGCTCCCACAACGCGCACAAGTGCAATACTAGTCTATTCCGCATTATCGATGTCCAATTTCGATAATATTACGACTAGGGATGTTTTAATGATTAAACCTTAATGGATTAATATTGTCTCATATCTTATTAATCCGGAACTAATCATATGGACTTTTATCATTTATATATCCCGGTAATCCAATTACAAATGATAAAAGAGCAATTTCCTTTGTCACATAGTTAATTTGTACAACAACATAATGTTCTGTACAAATAGTGATGCTATAGGTCATAATTGTCCAACATCCAATACACGTTACTTTACAGCCATATTTAAAAGCGGGGATTTTCTTACGGAAGCTATACTCTACATCCAATGTAGAATTTTAATCTAAATCATTTTCTAAACATTTCAATTCTACTTTAGAAAACATAACACAATTTAACTATTAAATTTATGTTATATTTTCTGTTAACGTAAAACCGAAAAGTAAAGAAACATATCTAGATTACAAGCATGTGCGAACATTAAAATTGGATTATATATCATATTTCAAGCATGAATAATGTAATGGATGAAGCATCAAACCCGCTCTAATACCATTTTGTTGGGGTTTTGGGCGATGGGGCGCAGCGGAAGCGCGGGTTCGGGAGAAATCGTATTATAAAATTTTTTCAAAAACCAAATAAATTATTCAATATCTAATATGAATAATTTATTCAAATTTCACCTAAACCTATTTATTCAATATCAAATATTTCAAGTAACCTAATTTGCTCGAAATTCACCCGGTAACGTCGTTTTTTGCCGTTTTCGCTTATTTCAAGTCGGAAATACTTTTCGGCAATTGTGCCAACTCCCAAAACACATCCAAAACATTCAAAAGACAACAATTTCATCCCCAAAATAGAAACTTTTCCAGATCTGAACAGAAAACGAAATTGGCCCAAAAATCATGCTTTAATCCAATTTTCACAAAGATTAATCTAATTAATCATCACCAAATGAGTCCCACCACATATGAACAACTCTAGAATAATTCTAGGCTATCTAAGAGTGGATCAATAACTCTAGAATGGCAACAATTTAGTCCAATAATAATTTGAACAAATTGGATACAAATTACATTAATTCATCCAATAAACACTTACACATGCTTATACTTCCATCTCAACATGTTGGACAATTATGACCCATAGCGTCACTATTTGTACATATCATGGTGTTGTTGTACAAATAACTATGTGACAAAGGAGATTGCACTCTTATCATTTGTGATTAGATCACCTAGATGTATAAATGATAGGAGGTCCCTATGATTTGTTCCTGGATTGAGAATGATATGAGACAGTATCAGTCCACGAAGGATAAATCATTAAATATCCCTAGTCAGAGTATTATCGAGATTGGACATCGATAAATACGTAAAAGACTAGTATTACACTTGTGCGCGTTGTGAGGGCACAACGACATAGTTCTCATATATTTGGGCATAGGATACTCATGCAAGTGTAATAGGAGATTGTGTTTTACCGATGGTACGGGAAACAGCTTCGCTTCTGGATAGACCCCCTCGGAATTCCATTGGTAGTATGACTATGTGTCTATGGAAGTCCGAAATCAGGGTATGTGTATTTGGTCTTAACCTGAGACTTGCACCGCTAATACTTACGACAATCAATATACTTTGGTTTTGGTCGTCCAGGGCTTTAACCGGTTTCTGTGTACGCCTCTTCTGGGTATATCGAGAATCGTAGTGTGTTGGGTGTGATGTCAAGACGGAAGTGTCACTCCAGTCATATGGAGTTGATGATCGCGTAGGGATACATAACTGGTTCTCTAAAAAGGTTGCAACTGTCGGGATAATGTGACTTGGTCATGATTATCCGATAATAAAGAGACTAGTTGCTCATAATCCGATATATGCTTCGTACGGGGCAGACACTGTACCAGCCCCAGGCCTTGCATGTGATCATCCGATACTGGATCGAAATACGCAATACTACGTATACTACGCCTGATATAGATCCTTATTCCTGTAAGGATATTTCTGGAGAATTGGGTAGGCATGACGCTTTGCTAGAAGCCAACCTTGTCTTGTAAATCGGTACAAATGTAGTACTAGGTACTTACGTGTTCGGATAGTCCGACGACCGAATTTACTGCTAACATATTCAGGGATCTCATGGGTCGCTTCCCGAAGATTCACCGATGACGTATGGCTCGCACTTTTAATTAATCTGGGATTAATTAGATGAGAGAGAAAATTAATGTAGGATTAATTAGAAGAGAGAGAAAATTAATCTAGGATTAATTGCGGAGATATTTTATCTGGGATAAAATATTAATTAAAGAGAGAAAACGATTAATTTGGAATAATCGATAATTAATATATTCGATATATTAAACAAAATTAGATTTCGACGCGCGAAATTAAAATTAGATTTTAATTTGGGCGAACGAGTTAATTTAGAATTAATTCGTTAGCGACGTGAATAGTGATTTCGCTAGGCATAATCATTTAATTGCGTCGCAACGGAAAATTCGTTAATTTAGAATTAGTGAACCCGAGCCTGGGATGTTTGCGAGCGCATTCGCATTTCGAATTCGAGTGCGGCACGTAAGTCAAATCAAGCGTCAAATCGCTAGTCGCATCTAGCGTCACATCATTCGTCAATCAAGTGATAGATGTCTTTCACTTTGAGTGATTGACGCAAGTCACTATTCATGAGTGATGTGAGTTGATGGAGTTGTTTGAAAGACATTTACAATTTTTATAGGTATTTGACTTTTTGGTTTTGTGTATTAGATATACAAAAACCTAAAAAAAATAATTGATTAACTCATTCTCTCTCATTGTTCAGGGTTTGGAGCCAAAACTCCTCTCTCTTCTTCACGCCCATTTGGGCATTTTCTTCATTGGTTTCTGCTGGGCAAAACCGAGAAGATGGGAAGCAAGTGTTTGATTTTTGCGGCAAAAATCAAGAGAGCTAGCACTCCGAGAGACATGCGAAGGTGATAGGAAAGTCCACCCATGAGCCGGGAATCGTTTGACGAAGCTTGGAGCTTGGAAGATGACATCAAAAATAAAAAATGGTGGACTGCTACACAGCTCACTGCCGAGCAAGACAGAGGCAGAAAACATAATTTTTGTTGCCTCCCGCGTCGTTCAACCGATCGATGTGAGTATTCTGCAACTCCCTCGTTGTATTCGCACTTGTTTGATGCTTGTTTATTGATCCTTGGGACCTTAGCAAACTCCAACAATGGTATCATGAGCAAGGAAAATCATGAAATTGATTTAGGGCTTAAAATTGGGTAAATTGTATTTGAGCATGTTTTAATGAAATTGGATGAATTAGTATGCTTAAATATGTTTTAATTTAAAATTGATTGGATCAATTTGTTGAAATTTTGTTTGGAACAAATTTGCCCAAAATTTTGGTGTTGGCCGAAAATGTGAAGTGCCCTAATTGTCTTGGAATTTTGTTTTTTGATTCATTGGATGACTTGAAAATAATTGGGGATGTTGATTTGGATTCAATTGGATTGGGTTTAAAATTGGACATGAAAATCCCCTTTGGCCGAGACTTTGTGTAGCATGAATGAGTTTGATTTTTTGTTAAATTGTGTTGGACATGATTTAATGATGATAAACATGATTAATTAGGCTAATTTGATGTTTTGGAAATATTGATTTGGGTAATTAATAATGCTATACACTTTAGGATAATTAAATATGAAATTGGATTTTGTAATTTAATTATGTTGGGCCTTAAAATTGGATTTGGGCTTCTTGTGTTGTAATTAGGCTTATTGGACTTGGTTGTACCAAGTTGGGTTTAGGCAAAATTGGTTGGATCCAATAGGCCCAAAACGCTTCCATAAAGCCCAAATGCGACTAATGGACCTTAATAATTTAATTGGGCCTAATGGGCCAAAATTGATTTTGGCTTATGGGGTAACTCCCGGATTGGACTTTAGTTATTGGGTTTGACCCGAGTTGACCAAAAGCCCACGCCTTAAGAAATTAATTAAAAGTCCATTGGACTTTAATTAAATTACGTTGGACGTTAATCGGGCTTTGAGACCCGTAGCGATTAAATTTGGAATTTAAGTCGTAAAAGGTTTATTAATAAAGTGTAGTATTTAATTTGGAATTAAATAGCGAATTAGTATTAAATACATTAAATTGGATTTAATGTTGTAGTTTAATTTAATTCGAGAATTCGTACTTTGAGTACTTATTCGCAAAACGAGTTTGACTTGCGCAAAATCAAATCGTTGTTTGAACATTGGATGATCACTAATTATCAGATTAATTAATTGATTAGATTGATTGATAGCATGCTTGTGTGAATACATGGTTGCGATGCATGAATAATGTATATCGGATGGATATTAGATGGGTGGGGCAATTTTAGAAATTGTTTGTAATAAATTTGATTTATTAAATTGGACCTGCGTGTCCAGCCTTATTACCTCCTTATTCTTTGTATTCTCTTCTCACCTATTCCCCTCAATGTAAATGAGGTTTCTTTAGAAGTGTAGTGTAACGGGTAAAGTAATACATGTGCTAGCGGGAGAGAGAAAGGAGAGATTTGATCTAGGATCAATGTAAAGTATCCTTCCGCATATCATTAGTATTTTATTTATACGCGCTTTATTATGTGTTTAGAATGCATGTTTAAGGGTGTGATGATGAGAGACCTTAACAAAGATAATAAATTGGTTGCCAATTTGCATGCGAAAAACCCTCACAAATATTAAGCGTATTTCCTTCCATTGAGTAATTCTTACTCAAGATCTAAGACTGGCATTGGCTTGTTGGCCAAAGTCAAGGCCTTTGTCCTTCGAGGATGTGTTTGAATCACGAGAGCTTTGTTCATATTGTGTCTTGTCCAAGTTGTGGTTTGTTGGCCAAAGTCAATACCACTTCTTGTCCATCGACATTGATTACGAAGCTTTCCATGGTCAATGGGTCGCACTTAACTGTGATCACTAAGTTTGTTGTGCCAAAGCCAAGGCTTAGTTGATTCGGAGGAAAAAGGTTAGGTAATACATTGGATGTATTGGCATACATAAGATATATGTTTCGGACTTGGAAGTCCCCCTACTGGATCTAGGAATTGGATTGGATCCAATTGATCTTAGAGATCTACCTAGTTAATTATCATACAATTTGTTGGCCAAAGTCAAGATTGTGTGATATTTAATGGGATCCTAGCCCACTAGGAAACACGGTTTCCTGAGTACTCGACAGAGGGTTAGAGGCTCGCCGAAAAATAGTGGGAGGCAAGAATTGAATTTGCAATATTCGTTTAATTACTTGCCATACGCGCTCAAACAAATATCATTCGTCAAATAAATTAAATGTTAGTTTGACTAATATTTAAACGTTGTTTTAATAAATAGTTGGACTATATTCAAACTATTAATTTATAGTTGATTTTATAATTGGATTATAGTAATCAATATAATTGATTTTAATCTATAAATTTATAGTTGATTAAATAGTTGGACTATTGTAATCATTATAATAAATAGTACCTAAATCGTTGATTAAATAGTTGGACTAATAAAATCAAGATAAAATTGAAAGATTGACATTTAAAACATAATCCTAGGGAAAATGTATTTAAATGGTTTAATTTTCAAATTGCGAATAAATTTCAGGATGGTCCTGGAAAATAATAAGTTACTTTATTTGATAAAATAACATATTAGGCCTAAGCCCGGAGTTAAGCAAATAGTAGAGCATAATTTTTGGAAGATTTATGTGATGAACTTAAGTGCTTAATCCATTTAGCTTGTCATAGTAAACTCCTAAATTTGAATCATAACTAAGGATTAGATCCTTAAAGTATGATAATGAAATTGAAGGATCTTCATAAATCTATGCTTAGATTTTAGAAGTACTAAAATTGCAATTAATAACTCTTGGAGAGTTGATGACTATTCTCAATGAGACAAAGTCAAAATTTGCAATAAGTACAAGTAGCGCAAGGTGCACCTTACTTCGATATTCTAAGAAGGCCAAGGCTTGACCAAAGGCTTATGGAATGTTGAAAAGGGAAAAGGCAAAATCATTATAATCTTCTGGGAAGATAAAGAACATATCCCAAAATGTCTGCTTAATTTGGCAAACGGGATCGCGGAAGCGTGACTGCCGTTTGGACAAGGCAGACATGAAGGAATTGAAGACGGGCTTGGCTCCGACTTCAAATATGTTTGTCAACATTATGGTCACTACTAGTATTAAATTGGATTTTAAATACTTAGTGTGGTACATAAATTTATACTGGTGTTCAGAATCTATTTTGAACAGGATATTGACTTCAATTGAGATTAATCTGCGAATTGGAAACGGGACGAAAGTCACTGTTTTAACCGTAGATACCTAATTTTAGGAACTACCTTCGGGTGTGTGGTACCAATTTGGAAACTGTTATAATGTAACTAGTTTGACTAGAATATTATCTCTATATCAGTGTTTAACCCGCTGCGGGTGAACCTTTATATTCTAGAACACAAAAGTGTTTTATTATATAAAGATGATATTGAGATAAACACATTAGATGTGAATAACAGAATTTATATTTTGAATATAAATAAATCTCAAACGTATAATATGACAAACAAATAGCTCAAACTGATTTGATCAGAAGAAACTAATTGTGGCATTGTTGTCTGGGACACAATTAAACAAGAATCATATATCCACACTTTTGAAGAGTGGGTACTCGGACTAATTTGATTCTATTCAAATGAAGTCAACGAATCTAGTTTATTTGGGCAAAGTGCCTAAAACACTATTTACTTGGTAAAAGTGCAAGTGCCACCGATCTGTTAGCCCTAGTTCATAGTGAAGCAAGTGGGCCCATATCTAGCTAGGCTAGAGGTGGATATGAATGTTTCGTGACCTTTACGGATGTGGCATCGCGTTATGGTTATGTGTTTCTTTTGAAGAACATAAATCGGAAACTTTTAAAGTATCGACACGAAATAGACGAACATACCGACTAAAGTATTATACCGTCACGGTAAGACCGTAATGGAAAATACTTAAGCAATAAGTTTCTAATATACTTGAAAGAGTATAGTATTCTTTCAATGAGGACTCCTCCCAGAACACGTCATTTTGACGGTGTGTCCGAACAGAGTAACCGAATTTTGTTAGACATGATAAGGTTAATCATGAGTCGCTCTGAGCTACCATTTCCTTCAACGGATACACAAAAACAGTGCAAGAACTTATTTAGAATAAGGTTCCATAAAAATCTGTTTGACAGATATCATATTAGATATGAACAGGAAAGAAACCAAGTTTCTCATTCCTGAATATTTGGGTATGCTGGGCATATGTTTGGATGATGCCAAACTAGAACCCAAATTGGATAAGTGCCAATTGTAGGTTATCCTAGGGAAACCATAAGTATAGTACTTATACAACTCACATGAGAATAATTTGATTGTTGTTCACCATGCGGTTTTCCTAAGAGGAATACCGATATGCAGTGGTAAGTGGGAGGATAGTGAAACTCGATGAAAATCAGAGTAATAATGTTCAAGGCACCGATTCCTTAATGGAACATAAATAGTTCATCAAAGATGAAACTATACCATAATCTTCGAATACACAAGAACCGCGTATGTCGGAGAGAGTCAAAAAACAACCTGGGGTATAGGTTTCTGATCTCACCTCATAAAGATGTCTATCTTATTGAGGTATACCAACTGACTACGTATGAGGAAGTGATACAAGGTATCGACTCCCTAATTATGACAAAGTGTCATGAATCCGAAATGGATTCCATGTATTTCAACGAGTTTGGATACTAGTTGATGTACAGCAAGGCATTGTGCCTATTGGTACTTATAAGTCTTCGAGGAAGACATACATGGATGGCAACATACCAACGTACGAAGCTAGGCTTTCAGCGGAAAGGTATCGTTATCAACATTATGTTGATTACGATTCAGCCTTTAACCTGTTGCCACGGTAAATCCATTCGGATAATGCTTGCTAAAGCTGCGTGTTTCATTTATGAAATATGACAACTTTACGGGAAAATCGCTTTCCTGAAAAGGAAACCTTTTGGAGGATGTCTACAACATCCTGTCGGTTTTGTCATACCATAACAAGCAAACAAGGTTTGCAGGTTATTCGATCCATGTTTGGATTGAAGCAAGCATAGGTTCTTGGAATTATCGTTTTGATGTAATCATAATAGTTTATGATTTAATTCAAAACGAAAATTATTCTTGTGTATATAAGGAGGTTAGTGGGAGCACACTGACAGTAGTTGTCCTATAAATAATGATAATATGTCATTTCTTGGAAATGATATTCCCATAATACAATCGGCGAAAGCTTGGCTTTCGAGAAAACTCTCCGAGAAATCGTACATTGAAAAATGTACGCGACCTGGTGTCTTATACGCTTTGAGCATATGGATTCACAAACAGGCCTATCCAAGTGAAAGTCACATGATTGATATTAAGAACATCCATTAGTATCTTAGAGATCTAAGGATACTGTCTTAATCTATGGAGAATGAGAACTTGAAGTGACTGGGATCACTACTGCAAGTTTCCCAATCGATAATACGACTATAAGTCGCAAACGGTACTATACAGTTTGAATTACGGTACAGTGAGCTGGAAATCTTCCAAGCAAGATACTGTTACTGAATAAACAACAAATGCGGGTTATTGTTGCAGCTGAGGCAGCAATAGAAGCCATTTGGGTCGATAAATCTAATTAGATTAGATATAGTTCTTTTAGCAGCTGAGCTAGGCTACAACGCAAGCTAAAGAATTAATGGTCTCATCAACGATCCAGATACATACTTCGATATTCATCTGATTCGTTCGGATCATACATCGTGGCGATGTGGTGATTGTATAAATTGCATCAGACGATAGTCATGCAAATCCGCTGATGAAAGCATTTCTCAGCAATTTGAGCCAACCGTACATAGTTCGGATGTCAGACACTCGAGTGACTGGCTATAGGCCAAGTGGGAGATTGTTGGAAAATTATGACCCATAGCGTCACTATTTATACAGATCATGGTGTTGTTGTACAAATTAACTATGTGACAAAGGAGATTGCACTCTTATCATTTGTGATTAGATCACCTAGATGTATAAATGATAGGAGGTCCCTATGATTTGTTCCTGGATTGAGAATGATATGAGACAGTATCAGTCCACGAAGGATAAATCATTAAATATCCCTAGTCAGAGTATTATCGAGATTGGACATCGATAAATACGTAAAAGAATAGTATTACACTTGTGCGCGTTGTGAGGGCACAACGACATAGTTCTCATATATTTGGGCATAGGATACTCATGCAAGTGTAATAGGAGATTGTGTTTTACCGATGGTACGGGAAACAGCTTCGCTCTGGATAGACCCCCTCGGAATTCCATTGGTAGTATGACTATGTGTCTATGGAAGTCCGAAATCAGAGTATGTGTATTTGGTCTTAACCTGAGACTTGCACCGCTAATACTTGCGACAATCAATATACTTTGGTTTTGGTCGTCCAGGGCTTTAACTGGTTTCTGTGTACGCCTCTTCTGGGTATATCGAGAATCGTAATGTGTTGGGTGTGATGTCAAGACGGAAGTGTCACTCCAGTCATATGGAGTTGATGATCGCGTAAGATACAGAACTGGTTCTCTAAAAAGGTTGCAATCGTCGGGATAATATGACTTGGTCATGATTATCCGATAATAAAGAGACTAGTTGCTCGTAATCCGATATATGCTTCGTACGGGGCAGACACTGTACCAGCCCCAGGCCTTGCATGTGATCATCCGATACTGGATCGAAATACGCAATACTACGTATACTACATCTGATATAGATCCTTATTCATGTAAGGATATTTCTGGAGAATTGGGTAGGCATGGCGCTTTGCTAGAAGCCAACCTTGTCTTGTAAATCGGTACAAACGTAGTACTAGGTACTTACGTGTTCAGATAGTCCGATGACCGAATTTACTGCCAACATATCTGGGGATCTCATGGGTCGCTTCCCGAAGATTCACCGATGACGTATGACTCGCACTTTTAATTAATTTGGGATTAATTAGATGAGAGATTGACGCAAGTCACTATTTATGAGTGATGTGAGTTGATGGAGTTGTTTGAAAGACATTTACAATTTTTTATTGGTATTTGACTATTTGGTTTTGTGTATTAGATATACAAAAACCTAAAAAAAACAATTGATTAACTAATTCTCTCTCATTTTTCACGGTTTGGAGCCAAAACTCCTCTCTCTTCTTCACGCCCATTTGGGCATTTTCTTCACTGGTTTCTGTTGGGCAAAACCGAGAAGATGGGAAGCAAGTGTTTGATTTTTGTGGCAAAAATCAAGAGAGCTAGCACTCCGAGAGACATGCGAAGGTGATAGGGAAGTCCACCCATGAGCCAGGAATCGTTTGACGAAGCTTGGAGCTTGGAAGATGACATCAAAAACCGAAAATGGTGGACTGCTACACAGCTCACTGCCGAGCAAGACAGAGGCAGAAAACAGAATTTTGGTTGCCTCCCGCGTCGCTCAACCGATCGATGTGAGTATTCTGCAACTCCCTCGTTGTATTCGCACTTGTTTCATGCTTGTTTATTGATCCTTGGGACCTTAGCAAACTCCAACACAACAACCACAAACAAAAGCCCCAAAAAAATCAGAATTGAAGGAACCCTAGATCACATCTAAAAATTCAAGACACAAGAAACAAGTTTCTAAGCTCAAGAGAATGAAGGATTACCTATTAATCTCCAAATTCCCAAGCTTTTTCCTTGAGTTTTCCTTCAATTCTTCCATGGTTTTTCAAACAATTTTCAAACCCATTTTCATGCTTATGTTTCGGCAGCCATGGAGAGAGAGAGATGAAGAAAACAATTTTTCCCACTTATATGCTAAAAGTGGCGTGAATGGTGTAGAAAATTAGGGTCAATTTTATCTTTTAACAAATTAAATCAAATTTAATATTAATACACTTTATATTGTCCAATCCAATTAGCACACACATAAAGTATAATCATTTCATGCCACGTGTTACCAATTATAATCCACCATTTGTCATAACAATTATGACAAATGGATAAGGTCGGAAAAGTCAATCATTCAATTATTTAACTATTAAATAATTAAACAATTAATTAACACAAATATATGTCTTTTATTTACATTAAATAATGAATACATATATTCATGGCATGTGTCAAAATCTCATTTGACGAATAATTAATATGTATCTAATCGTATTATGTATCAAATACAAATACACAATAATTATTAGCGGACAAAATCCCATAATTGCATGTACTGTCGTTTAACGATTAAACGATCTGAATTAACTCATTAATCCGGTGAAGTATTATGAATAATCTATATTATTCATATCGAGTTGCCCAAGTGCTCAACGAGTACACTTCATATTGTGGGACTCTCTAAGTTTAGGTTTATCCGTCACGAAATCCAATTTCGTGTCCATAATCCACCCATTCACGGATTATGACGACCACAGATAATCTCGCTAAATTATACAAGCCGAGGTCATAGCATACGTATAATCCATCTGTCACATGTTATCAGTATTATACCTGGGATATAGATCAGAACGTCAAATCCGTTCGGTATAATACAGTCGACTTTTAAACTCGGAACTGATTTCCGAAGTTATACCAGGACCATGGATTTACTAGATCGTAAACACGTGCTGGATGTCTATGCCCTGTACACAGGACTGACGGATCTTATCTTGATAAGCACAGGATATCATGAGCATCAGTCCACACCCAACGAACAGGCGGAGGTCTGATCATGGCTAGATCGTTGACGTAACTGCCATCAAAGTGTGGATGATAGCTCATATATCCATCGTGTATCTGTTGGGTTTTAAGGGGGAATATCGGTAACGCAGTGGAAACGTGGAAAATCAAAATTTTCCGATTTCAAAATTTTTCTTGGATCAATTAAATAAACTTATTTATTTAATTACCCAATTGTCAAATTCTGAAAAATTACACAAGAGAATAAATTTCTTGGTAATTACCGAATTACCCCATAACTTTGCAAATTGATCATTTTAGTCCATAATTGTCAAATACAATTTTGGATGATTCTAAATGACTTTTAAAATGATTTCCAACGTATCCAATACATCAAAATCAGATTTTTAACAAATCCCCAAACTTTTCTGAAATTGTCGAGAGCACCCCACATTTTTGGTTTATTGCAATTTGGTCCTTTTGTGTTATAAACATGCCAAGATCAAATCCAATCAACCCAAAATTTTACATGCATCATAACACTCTATAATACATCACATATATGAAAATCCCCAAATTTGGAGAGGGTTATGAACCCTAATTTTTCAATTTCATCAAATTGAGCAATTTTACAAATCTTTAAAATCCAACACTTTAATCCATTCAATACTTCACCAAACAAGCCTCAGCACTTTGAAATAACTCCAGAACAATTATAGGTCACCAAGAGTGGCTAAACAACTCTAGAATGGCAACTTGATTTTCCAAAAATCAAAAGTAAGCCTTTGAAACCATTTCAAGGTTACTTACATGCATCAATCTTTCATCAAAGTTCACAACCAAAATAAACACAAACTATAAGAAGAGAGACAACACCAAAGCAACAAAAATGATGCTAAGCATGTTAGAAACAATTTTCATGTTGAAGACTTTGAAGAAAAACTTACAAAAATATGATTTTTCCAAGCATCCTTCTTTAAGCCTTCAACCTTTTCTCTCATCTTCTTTTATGTTTATTTGGTATCTAATGAACTTATTAAACCTTAAAAAATGAAAAAAAACAATATATACCCTCCAAAAATTGCCTTGGCCGAAATTTAGGGTGTATATTAAATATCTAGATATTTTTGTTTCAATTAATTTACAACTTGTCAACTTGCACTTGTAATCATCAACCTTTTCATGAAATAAAGTAATTCAACAATTGCAACTCAAAAAATATTACACTTATATTCAATTTAGGGTGTTGGCCGAATTTGACAATAAATGAAAGGAAATTGATATTTCAATTTTAACAATTTAAAATAAATATCCAAGGAAGTCAAATCCAATTTGACAACATTTTCCTTTAATATAAAGTCAAATATTTACACTAATAATCATTTCTAACTTTATCATTTCATAAGATATTTATATTTTAAATATATTAATTATTTAACAATTAATTAATTAAATACAAATTTCTCAAATATATGTATTATATTTACTTTCAATATCTCAAATATATATATAAATGATATATGTCAAATACCTTTATTTGACAATTTATTAATGTGTATTTAATAATATCACATATTAAATACAAATACACATTAATTAGGAAATGACGGTTCGGCCCGTTTGCATGTATTTTTCGTTTAACGTTTAAATAATTTATAAATAATCACTATTATTTATAATAGTCGCCCTAGTGCTCTACGAGTATATTTCATTAGTGAGACTCTCTAGATTCAGGTATATCCGTCACAAAATCAATTTCGTGTCCATAATTTACTCACCCGTAAATTATGACGACCACGGATAAACTAGCTGAATCATACAGGTCGAGGTCATTGCATACGTATAATCCCTCCGTCACAGGTATCCGGATAATCCTAGAGATATAAATGTAAACGTCAAATCTCTATAAGTATTATCCCGTCGACGTTTCTATTAGCAATCTCTAAATAACACTCAGAACTTACTTCCGAAGTTTACTGTGGCCACAGATTTAACAGATTGCTAATCACATATGGACTACCTATGCTCTGTACACAGAACTGACGGATCCTTTCTTGATACACACATGATATCCTGAGGATCGGTCCACACCCAACGAACAGACGGAGGTCTGATCTAAATAGATCGGTGACATAACTGTCATCTAAGTATGGAGGATGTCTCATATATCCACAGTGGTATCTCAAGTCGAAGGACCACTATGCTACTCAACCCGAGAAGATTTTTATTGACGTTGTGACCGGCGTAAACACACACGTAACGCAAGCGTACGTATCGTTCAAGTAGTATAAAAAGTATCGATCCCACGAGGACTTAATACCTAAGTTATTAATTTTATGAGGTCAAATTATTACTAGTATCTAACAGGTTGTTTAATTGATTTGAAATGACGACGATTCTAAATTTAAAGACAAGTAAATAAATTGTTCGAAAGTAGATTTTAAGAAAATTCAATATTAAAAACTATCTAGGGTTGTGTTTCTTTTAATATCATTTTAAAGATGAAGTGGTAATCTTATAGTTGGGTAAAATATTGATTTATTAACCTGGAACACAAACTATGTGTAAGCCTCTGTCGATGATCAGACACAAATACCAGTTTAACCCAATTGAACCATATGTCTATGTCAACCAAATTATCTGGATTCATTAAGTTTAAGTTCCAATTATGGCTACCCCCGCCCGACAGGTATATTCCTATCCTGTAAGGAAATCTATCAAAGGGTTATCTATCCTCAAGGAAGATCGTGGGCTATTGAGTCTGAGGTCTTAAACTTAAAATCCCAATGTCTAGTTCATTTTAAGTTTACCTAGTCAATTTAATTAATGGCCAGTTAATTAAAAAGTATTAAGATTAAGACTCAATAAATAAATCTTTATATTACCCAAACTATAATCTAACCCCTTATAAACCGGTGATATTTAAAAGTCATCACAACCCCAGATAACTTATTTAGTTACAACACATAACTAGGGCTGGTAAAATAAAAGACATAAAATGCTGAAAAGTAATTGTGGTAAAGTAAATACTGAAAGGTAAATTACAATAAAATAAATACTAAGGTAAAAGGAATTACTTTTACTACTACTAATTTAGATATCTCCCATAAAATAATATATAACTTGTGATAATATTACCAACCGACCATCTGGGTATCCTTGATTAAGTCAAATTAAGTCCAACCAGCCATAAAGGCGGTAATATTTGTCCATAAACCAGCCATAAAGGCGGAAAAAAATTAATTACCAACCGACCAATCTGGCGATATCCTTGATTAGTCAGGTTTAAACCATATTAAAATTAAATTACCAACCGACCAATATAGCGGTATCCTTGATTAGTCAGGTTTTAAATAGTGAATATATTATTTTTAAGGGAGATTAATCTAAATAGCAATAGTAAAAGAATTATCTTTCACCCTAGCTGGGGAAGTTACCTCCTCATGTGAATAGTAAAAACTGTAAAAAGTAAAGAAAGTAAATTACTATTATTACAAAAAGTAATTAAAATTATTACAAAATTAAAAATTAAAAATTAAAAGAAACTTAGAGAGAGAAGAACTCCCTATTTACATAAAAGAAATGGGAGAGAATGGTACAACAAATTCTGAAATCTCGAGCTCAATTTATAGGCGCGGGTAGCTTCCAGTGTCGCGACGCCAAGGCCTTTGGCGTTGCTACGCTGGAACAGTGATGCGTGGCACGGAGGCTTGACACGTTGCGAGGCGGCTAAGAGGATAAGGCGACACGTGGCGTGGCGGCTAAGAGCTCAATTATTATGCTGACGTGGTGATGACGTGGCGCTGACGTGGCAAGGCGGCTGAGATCAATTGTCAGCACCGTAGGATTGCGACACGTGTCACGCTGTGATTGGCTGATGCTGACGTGGCATGTTGACTCGGTTGACCATCTGATGTGGACGATGACGTGGCACGACGCGTGGCATAGTTGACTCATTGACCGATGATGTGGTGATGACATGGATGACACGTGGCACACGGGGCAATTGAGAGTGTCGGCACCGTAGGATGATGACACGTGGCACGGCGCACGTTAGCATATCGGCTGTGATGGTGACACGTGGCACGGCGTATTTTAGCAAAGTCAAACTTCTCAAATTCTGACCCGTTGACCCGGCGCACGTTAGCATACTCCGGTGTAAGTTAGACGTCGCGACGCTAAAGGCTTGGGCGTCGCGACGCGGGAAATGACCAAAATGCCTTTTTTTGCCAATTTTCATAGTTTTGCTCCAAATCACCTCCAGAATGTCCTGAAACTTTATTTATCTACAAAATAACACAAAACACTTCAAAATATTCACAAGACTCAAGAAACTATACAAAATATTAGGATAAATGAGTGGGAAATAGTGATAGATTTATCACTCATCACAACCCCCAACCTAACATTTTGCTAGTCCTCGAGCAAAACATAAAATAACATAAATAATTTAACTAAGCCACTTTCGTGGGGATCACGGTTGCATTAGCATATGCAACAAGCCTTTAAACCCCTATGTGTCCCTAGTGGACGAGTTGTAGTCTCGTGAGGGTTTACAGCAATGATACCCACAAACATTTTACAAAAGTAAAAAGGTATTAAAACTAATGCACACAAAAGCAAAAAGACAAGTGAAAATAGAATAAAGAAGTTAGTGACTAATCAGGTGAAACTTCTACTCCAAGTTACTAGTTGTTTTGTTTCTTTCTAAATTACCGAATAAGTAAATTCTCCGATCATTTTTACCATTCTTCATAAACACAGCCAACATAATATTAACAACTCATTTTTTTGCCCACAGCAGTCATAAGTGCAGTTGATAAGAGAGAGTAATATTTTTATCCTAAAGTTCTATCAGATTTCACACCTTTTTGTAGCAATGGAATAATTTTTTCTCTTTTTCTGATTTTTTCTTTGATTTTTCTTTTCTATTTTTATTTATATACAATACCTTCCGTCTATGTAGCGAGTGTTGGGTCGGTGGCTCCCAAACCAGTGTTTTAGGGCACCAGATGTTAAGACACCCCTACAGACTTAATTACTCAGACTTCAGATATATATATATTTGCAGCATCTTTGATCCATGTAGCGAGCTTTGGGCCATGACTCCCAAATCAGTTGGTTTTAGGGCACTAGGTGTTAAAATACCCTTACAGACTTAATAACTCGGATCTCAGACGTTTTTTTTTTTTTTTTTTTTTTTTTTTTTTTTTTTTTTACTCCACTGCTTTTTGAGATGCTTCCTCCAATTAAACTAGAGTACTGAATATTACAAACTTTCAATTTTAGCTCATGTCCGTATGTTCCATGTATGTTGATAATACCTGCCAACTGAGCATAAGAAGATCCATTTTAGTCAGTGTTAGGAGAATTTACAAATTAAATAATTTAAAATGAAATACACAAAAATTAACTTGTTCCGAAATAGGTTGGAGATACGTCTCAGGAGTAGAAATTCCTTACTCGGCTATCTCTTACCAATTTCACCTTTATAGTCAAAACAAAAACACAAAAAACACAATATTTTTGTAATTTTTGAAAATTTTTCAATTTTTTGTATTTTTCGAAAAAATGGGAACAAAAAAAAAAAAAACAACATACAACTAAAAATAAGATATTAATCAACTAATTTCCTCCCCCAAACCTAAATGAGACATTGTCCCCAATGTCTTAAACAGTAGAAGAAGAGTTTAGAAAATAATACCTGGTTAGCTGAAAATCTACAGGAAATTAAAGGTTAAGATCCAGATTAATCCGACGTCTCTTACCACGATCATCCTCGGACCAATTTATCTTTGAAATGATAGGGTCAACTTTTGGTTCATAGGCTATGAGTTGGTCAATTAGATCTGGAGCAGTTCTAGCAGTAAATATGAGTTCTTTTAAAGGTTTTGATATGAACCCATTTCTCTGAGCATCATCAAGAAACACACAAAGAAAATCATAAAACCCATCAACGTTGTACAACCCAATTGGTTTCTGGTGTATGTTCAGGTTCGCCCAAGATAGTACAATAAAAATTTCCTCCAATGTGCCCAAGCCACCTGGCAAAGCAATAAAAGCATCAGCACGGTTAATCATTTCCACTAGTCGTTCAGACATACCTGGTACGATCAGTTCCTCTCCGTTTGATGGTTCAATAAGATTTGCCTCTGCCAAGGGTTTTGGGATGATTCCCAAAACGTGACTGCCTCCTTCTTGTGCGGCCTTTGAAACAATCCCCATTAGTCCAAGATTGCCTCCGCCATATATTAAGTGCATATTCCTTGCAGCTAAGACTCGACCCAATTCTTGTGCTGCTTCTATGTATTGTGGTTTAGTACCAACAGTGCTACCGCAAAACACACAAATGTTTTCAACTCGTCTTCTTGAAGTGGCTTCCATTTTTTTTTACTCTGGATGTCTTCAAAAGTGCAATGATGAGTTGAATTTATATACCTGAAAAGGGTTGAGTAAAAATAGCACAAGTATCTTCCAAAGGACGATTAGTAGCAAAATATAAAATAGATCGTGTGATAGTCAACAAGATCTGGATCCTGTCGGAGAAAATAAAAGAAAACAACAAAACAAATCATATTATTAGGAAAAGACAAAAAGATATAATATGTACAAGAATTTACAGCTTGATTAACGTCTATGCGTCAGGACAAGCTTCCCATCCAATTTTCTTATAAATTGGCAAACATGGTCTTTTTGAGTCAGATTCCGAGACTTAACAGTTGTCTATCTTTTTGAAATTGTGTATGTAATTTGCGAATGGCTATATGAACATCCACTGGGATGCGTCTCAAGAGTCGAAGATATATAATCTAAAGACTCCTTACTCAAGCCATCCCTAATGAATTTAATTTTGTATCGCGCTTATCAGACACCATTCCAAAAGAACGACAACGAGTATTGCAATTCCATCGTGCACATTTGTAACAAACACCATTTGCTTAGCTCTTCGTTTCTTTGCATAGGTGTTTCTTCCAAACCAGGCAGATGTGAAATAAAAGAGTCAGAAGACTCACCTGCCAATCGGACTACTCGTGCTTCAATTACCCAACGAATATCATTAGGAACACCATGGATTGTTAATAACCTCATCCGTTCCAAGCGAGTTTTGTAGACTTTTATCAGAGATTTTTGAGGGAGAGAAGGAAATTGCTTGTGAAGATTTGCGAGAGCTTCTTCCATTTTGAAATGCCTTAATCTGCAAAAACTAAACACACAAAATTAAATCACTCCAAATCACATATATACAAGATTTGCATGGGTTGCCTCCCTGTGAGCGCTAAGTTTAAAGTCGTCAGCTAGACGTGACTTCTCGAACGTTAGGCTGGATCTGAAAGTGTGACACTTTCTTTTTGTCGCTAAATGATTCTCCCCAGTAGTGTTTGACACGCTGACTGTTAACCTTGACTGTGTTGTTGGTATTGGGATCCAGTAACTCGACAGCTCCATATGGTAAAACCTGATGATCACAAATGGACCTGACCACCTAGATTTTAACTTCCAGGGAAAAGTTTCAATCTCGAATTGTACAATAACACCTGCTGCATTGGTTCCAACTGTCTGTGCACTATTTTTCGATCATGCCATTTTTTGGTCTTTTACTTGTACAATTTGGCG
>SKCR01013190.1:0-21221 GCA_019454045.1 Zanthoxylum bungeanum
ATTAATAAAATATCAATTTTTGATATTTGACATATATCATTAATATATGTATTTGAGATATTCAATGTAAATATAATACATATATTTAAGATATTTATATTTATTATTTAATTGTTAAATAATTAAATAATTAAATTAATTAATAGAGTAAATATCTTTTGTAATGATTTTAGCTTTTTAAAGTTGGAAAATGGCTATTTATCATTGGAACACTTTTTGATTTGCTTTATTAAAGATAAAATGTTATCTTTATTAAAGTGAATTGTGGACTAATGAATTTTGAACAAAATATAAGTAATTGTTATTTAATTATTTTTTTTCATGAATTTCAGCCATAGTGGAATTTTTTTAACAAAATTGTTTTGTTTCATTTTTCACACAAAAAGACAAGTTAAACAAATTTTTACAAAGTGAGTTGAGAGCATTTGTGGAAGAAAGAAAGAAAAACAAAGGCAAAACTTGAATTTTGTAAGTTTTTACACACTTCCTTCTACATGAAAATTATTTCAATTAATCTTAGCTTCAATTTGTGTTGCTAAGTTGATGTCTCTTCTCTTTTATTTTGTAATTAATTGTGTTTAAAGCTTGTTGGATGTGTTTAAGCATGTATGTTTAATTATAAGCTTATTAATGTAATTAAGCTTATAAGATTAATTAGTAATCAAAGTTGTCATTCTAGAGTTGCTTAGCCATTCATAATTAACCTATAATTATTCTTGAGTTGTTTCATGATGGTGAGATTTATTGGTGTGGTATTGGATTAATTAAAGTGTTGAATTTTATCAATTTAATGTAAATTGTGTAATTGGAGTAATTTATGAAATTAGGGTTCTAAACCTAATCCAATTTTGGGGCTTTTCATATATATGATGTAATTTGATGTATATTTGATGTATATTAGATTTGGGATTGATTGGGTTTGATCTTGACATGTTTTGAACATTTGGGGCCAAATCACAATTAAGAAAAAATTATAGGTTGTGTTCAGCAATTCTGGAATTTTTGGGGATTTATGTTGCAATTTGTAATTTCATGTATTAGACATGTATAAATCATTTTGGGATTGATTTGGAAT
Source organism: Zanthoxylum bungeanum (assembly GCA_019454045.1). NCBI lineage: Eukaryota > Viridiplantae > Streptophyta > Magnoliopsida > Sapindales > Rutaceae > Zanthoxylum > Zanthoxylum bungeanum. The sequence goes on from SKCR01013190.1 coordinate 1,076, forward strand.
CACTTAAATATGTATTTGATAATTTAAGGACCAAGATGATCATAATGTAAATTTTAGGGGTCTCACGATAATTAATGATAAATCTGATTTTTCAGATAAAAAATTCAGTTTTTATTTATTGAGTAATTAAAATAAATTGGTTTATTTTAATTGCCCAAGAAAAATATTTATCGGAAATTGTTTCGGAGTAAAAATATGTGAAAACGGCGAAAAACGACGTTATCGGGTAACGACTGCCCAAACAGTGAATTGGGCACTGTTCGGGCAGTCCATGAACTGTCCAAATGTTTTTGGGGCTTACCTGGGAAGTCCCCATGTGCATTGGTCGATCGGTTCGGCCGGAAACGCGTTTTATGCTATTTTGCGGAAAAATATTTTTCACAAAAGTTTCGCGATGTTTCTATATTATTTATATCGTTATATGATATCGAATAAATATGTTTAGGTGAAATATGAATGAATTATCAATATTAGATATTGAATAATTTATTCGTAAGTTTAAAAATTTTAAACTACAATTTCGCCCGAACCGCGCTCATTCCGCTGCGCCTCCCTGATATGACCCTTACAAGATTGTCATCGCCCTAGAAGATCAGGAAAAAACCACTTTTACATGCATGTATGGTACTTCTCAGACATGCTGGAACAAAGTATGAAGGTTTTCATGGATGATTTCTTTATGTTTGGAGACTCGTTCGACCACTGCTTGCAAAATCTGGAAAAAGTGTTACAAAAATGCGAAGATACCAACCTGGTACTCAACTGGGAGAAATGCCACTTCATGGTGCAGGAAGGCATTATCCTGGGACATCAGATCTCACAAAATGGAATCGAGGTAGACAAAGCAAAGATCGAGACAATTGAAAAACTACATCCACCAACATCTATCAAAGGGATTCGGAGTTTTCTCGGACATGCATGCTTTTACAGGAGATTTATCAAAGACTTCTCCAAGATTGCTAAACCTCTATGCAATCTGCTAGAGAAAGATGTGCCTTTCAACTTTACCAAAGAATGCCACGAAGCTTTTGAGACCTTGAAACAAAAGATGGTAAATGCCCCCATCATAGTAGCACCAGACTGGACCCTTCCATTTGAGGTGATGTGCGATGCTAGTGATTTTGCTGTATGTGCAGTTTTGGGACAACGCAAAACAAAAATTTTCTACATCATTTACTACTCCAGAGGAACTCTGAATGAAGCACAACTCAACTACACAACAACTGAAAAGGAGTTGCTCGCAGTTGTGTTTGCTTTTGATAAATTATGTTCCTATCTGTTGGGTCCCAAAGTGGTGGTCTACACAAATCATTCAGCAATCAAATATCTGATCGCGAAGAAAGATGCCAAACCCAGATTGATCTGTTGGGTGCTTCTACTGCAAGAATTTGACATGGAGATCCGAGACATGAAAATGACAAAGAACCAAGTGGCAGATCACTTATCGAGGCTCGAGAATGGAGAAACAACTGGCAATGAACTGACAATCAAAGAAGCCTATCCAGATGAACAATTATTTGCCATGAAACAGCAGGATATCACTTGGTATGTTGACTATGTAAACTACATAGTATCGGAAAAATGGCTGTTGGAATGGACTCATCAGCAACGAAAGAAGTTCTTCAAAGAAGTCAAGCACTATGTCTGGGATGAACCATACTTGTTCAAACGTTGTGTTGATCAATTACTAAGACGTTATGTTCCACAAGAGGAGGTCAATAGTGTCTTGCAGTATTGCCATTCATCATCATACGGCAGACACTTCAGCATAAATAAAACTGCAGCCAAAGTCCTACAATCATGTTTGTTCTGGCCCACTATGTTTAAAGATGCTTACTTATTTGCTCTTCAATGTGATAGGTGCCAGAGAACGGGAAATATTTCAAGGAGAAATGAAGGACCTCTACAAAATATTCTGGAAGTGAAGATATTTGATGTATGGGGGATTGATTTTATGAGACATTTTGTTCCATCATTCTGAAACTTGTACATACTAGTTGCAGTAGACTACGTCTCTAAATGGGTTGAAGCGACAGCTCTGCCGTCAAATGATTCAAAAGTGGTGATAAAATTCCTTAAAAAGAATATTTTCACTCGCTTCGGAACACCTCGCGCAATTATTAGTGATGGTGGCAAACACTTCTGCAACATATACTTCGATGCACTCCTATCCAAATACGGGGTTACTCATAAAGTTGCCACTGCCTACCATCAACGGTCAAATGGACATGTTGAAGTTTCAAACAGAGAGATCAAAAGAATCTTGGAGAGATCCGTTGGATCAACAAGGAAGAACTGGTCTACAAAACTAGATGAGGCATTATGGGCCTACCGGACAGCTTACAAAATGCCTATTGGTATGTCCCCATATCGAAAGGTGTTTGGGAAGGCATTCCATCTGCCAGTGGAGCTTGAACATAAGGCGTACTGGGCATTGAAGTAGCTAAATCTTGATCTTCAAGCAGTATGAGAGACACGACTCCACCATATGCTGGCGAGTGCGGAAAAGTGATCTTCCTCAACGAATTGGAGGAATTTCTCCTACATGATTATGAGAATGTCAGACTGTACAAAGTAAAGACCAAGAAATGGCATGATAAAAAAATAGTACGCAGACAACTAGAATTAGGGCAGCAGGTTTTGTTCTACAATTCTTGGTTGAAACTTTTCCCTGGAAAGTTGAAATCAACGTGGTCAGGTCCATTTGTGATTACTCACGTGTTACCCTACGGAGTTGTTGAGATATACAACCTCAAGTCCAACAACACATTCAAAGTTAACAGCCAGCGTGTCAAACACTACTGGGAGAATCATTTGAGCGACAAAAAGAAAGTGTCACACTTTCAGATCCAGCCTAACATTCGGACAGTCATGTCTAGCTGACGACGTTAAACTTAGCGCTAGCAGGGAGGCAACCCATGCAATTTTTGTATATATTCGAATTTGATGTGTTTTTTTTGTGTTTTATTTTTGTAGGTAAAGTCACATTTCAGGATAGAAGACGTTCTCGTAAATCTTCACAAGCAATTTCATTCTCTCCCTCAAAACTCTCTGATGAAAGTCTACAAATCTCGAATGGAACGAATGAGACTTCTGATGATCAAAGGTATCCTAATGACATTCGTTGGTTAATTGAAGCACGGGTCCAATTGGCAGGTCAATCCTCTAACTCTTTTATTTCATATCTGTCTGGTTTAGGAAAAAACACATATGCAAAGAAAATAAGAGCTAAAAGAATAGGTGTTTGCTATAAATGTGCACGCATGACATGTATTACTCGTTGTCATTCTTTAGGAATGATGTCTGATAACCGTGAAGATAAAATTAAATTCATTAGGGATGACTTGAGTAAGGAGTTTTTAGATGACATATCATTTACTCTTGAGACGCATCTCAATGGATATGCGCATCACGCAATTGACATGTTATATACACAGTTTCGAAAAGAAAGACAACAATTAAGTCTCGGGAATCTGACTTTAAAAGACCTTGTTTGCCAATTTATAAGAAAACTGGATTTGAAGCTTGTCTCTGATGCATAGACGTCATTCAAACGGTTACTTATTGTAAATATTATTATCTATTTGTATTTATCTAATAATTGTGATCTGTTTTATTATTTTCTTTTATTTTCTCCGAGAAGGATCCAGAATTTTTGACTTTCACGATATATTTTACTGTTTAGTTAATAATTGTCATTTGACAGATACTAGTGTTATTATTACTCACCATTTTTTCAGGTTCTATAAATTTAGCTCGTTATTGTACTCTTGAAGACATCCAGATTTGAGAAAGAAATACATTAAAAAAAATTAATGGAAGCAACTTCAAGAAGACGGGTTGTAAACATATGTGTGTTTTGCGGTACTAGTGTTGTTCTAAACCAGAATTCGTTGCGGCAGCACAGAAATTGGGTAGAGTCATAGCTGAAAGGAATATGCACTTAGTAAATGGCGGTGGCAATCTTGGACTAATGGGGTATGTTTCAAGGGCTGTACATGAAGGAGGTAGTCAAGTTCTGGGAATCATCCCAAAACATTTGGTAGAGGCGAATCTTATAGGACCATCAAACGGAGATGAATGCATCGTGCCAGGTATGTCTGAACGACTGGTGGAAATAATTAATCGTGTTGATGCTTTTATTGCTTTTCCAGGTGGCTTGGGCACGATGGAGGAGATTTTTACAGTACTGTCTTGGGCAAACTTGAATATACACCAGAAACCATTTGACTATTTAACGTTGATGGATTTTATGATTTTCTTTGGTGTTTCTTGATGATGCCCGAAGAAATGGGTTCGTGTTAAAACCTGTAAAAGATATCCTCTTCACTGCCATAACTGTCCATGATTTAATTGACCAAATCTTAGCATTTGAACCACAAATTGACCCTATCTTTTCCAAGATAAACTGGTCTGATAATGATCGTGGTAAGAAGCGCCAGATAAATCTGGATCTTAACCTTTAGTTTTCTTTTTAAGATGTAGAATTTCAGCTAACCATATACTATTTTCTAAAACTTCTTCTACTTTTTAGATATTGGGGACAATGTCTCAATTAGGTTTGAGGGAGAGGAATAATTGATTAGTATCTTATTTTATTTTTTCGTTGTGTTGTTTTTTAGTAAAAAAAATTTCCAAAAAATTAAAAAATATTAAAAATTAAAAAATATTTTGTGTTTCTATGTTTTTAAATTGACTAACCAGTGGTGAAATTGATGTGAGATAAGAGTAAGGAATTTCCACTCCTGTCTTCTAAGACGTATCTCAACCTATTTCGTAAAAAGTTAATTTTTGTTTATTTACTTTTGAAATATTTAATTTGTGAATTCTCCATAATACTGATTTAAATTGGATCTTCATATGCTCAGTTGACATGTATAGCCAACATGCATGGTAACATACAGCCATGAGTTGTAATTGAAAAGTTTGTAATATTCAGTGCTCTAGTTTAATTGGAGGAAGCATCTAAAAAAACGATGGAATAAACAAAAAATAAACATTTGAGATCTGAGTAATTAAGTCTGTATGGGTGTTTTAACACATAGTGGCATAAAGCCAACTGGCCAAAGCTCGCTACATGGATTGAAGATGTTGTTGTAATAAATAAAAATAAAAAAAGATATCTGAAATCCGAGTTATTAAGTACGTAAGGGTGTCTTAAACCCAGTGCCCTAAAGTCAACTGGCTGGGAGTCACTGGCTCAAAGCTCGCTACATGGATTGAAGATGTTGTAAAAAAAAATCAAAAAAAATTCATTGCTAAAAATGTGTGAATTCTGATATAAATTTAGAACAAAAATATTAATCTCTTTTCAACTAGACTTATGAATATTGTGGGTACAATGAGCTAATTGATACCTTGTTGGTTGTGCATATGGAGAATGGTAAAAATAATCGGAGAATTTACTTATTTGGTAATTTAGAAAAAAAAAAACAACTATTAACTTAGATAAGAAGTTTCACTTGTTTAGTCAAAAACTTGTTTGAACTTCTTGCTTTTGTGTGCATTTGACGTTTGTGGGTATCGTCGCTGTAATCCCTCAGGAGACTATAACTCATCCACTAGGGACACCTAGGGGTTTAAAGGCTTCTTGCATACGCTAAACGCAACCGTGATCCATACAAAAGTGGCTTAGTTTAATTTAGTTTCAGTTATTTATTTTATTTTATTTTATTGTTTTGCTCGAGAACTAGCAAAATGTTAGGTTTGAGGGTGTGATGAGCGAAAATATATCACTATTTACCGCCCATTTAACCTAATATTTTGTATGGTTTCTCGAGTTTTATTTATGTCTTTATTATTCTTATATATGTGTGGTAACTAAACCCCGTATCTAGGGTTGTGATGAATTCCAATATCACTGGTTTATAAGTGGTAATTTTATGTTTTGGGTAATATAAAGGTTTATTTATTGAGCCTTAGTCTTAATGATTCTTGTTAACTGACCATTAATAAGATTGATTTGGTAAACTTAAAATGAACTTGGAAAATGGATTTTAGGTTTCAGCCTTAGACTCAATAGCTCACGATCTCACTTAAGGATATATAACCTTTAATAGATTCCTTACATGATAGGAATATACATGTCGGGCAGGGGTAGCCATAATTGGAACTTAATCTTAATGAATTCAGGTAACTTGGTTAACACAAGAATATGATTAATTGGGTTATACTGGGTGTTTGCATCTGACCTTCGGAAGAGGCTTTTGCATAATTTCGCGTTCCATGTTAATAAACCAATATATTACACATTCATGTGATAATCACTTCAATTTTAAAAGATATTGTAAGGATTCAAAACCCTATATAGTTTCTTAATATTGATTTTTTCCTTTAATTTACTTTCGCAATGTTTTATTTACTTATTTTCAGACAAAATCATTATCCAACCAACAATCATTCTATTAGATACTCGTAAACATTTAATGCTATAACTTATTAGCTAAGGTATTAAGTCATCGTGAGATCGATATATTTTATACTACTTGAGCGATACGTGCGCTTGCGTAACGTGAGTGATTTCACTGATCACTGACGTGTCTGACACGTGGATGCTGACGTGGCAAAAGTGGGACCGACTTGCTGACATGGCCGACACATGGCTCTGTCGTGGCGGATGACGTGGCTGTTGACTGTGTGATTACATGGCGCTGACTGGGCATTGACGTGTCGATGACATGGTGCTGACGTGGACGCCACGTAATCGTCTTCAACCTTGAGCAGCGCGTGTGGCGCGTGGCTTCTCCTCTACCTGGCTGTGGACAACAGAACCTGGGCGACGCCGTTCCTAGGCTCGCGGCCTAGTTGGGAAGTATTAAATAACATGGATTCGCCACCCGGTGTGAACCGGGACAAAGATTTAAGGCCGCACTCACCCCTCGCAATGGAAGACCTCAAACCGTTGGGTTCGGAATGGTCCCTTACTTATGTCACTTGTAATGAAAGGATTCATGTAATAATTTAATCGAGCTTAAGTAACACTTATTTCCAAGAGTATCATGCTTCTAAATTCTCATATGCAAAATAAAACTTATGTACGCATTTCACATATATCTCATATTTAAAATTGCATGCTTAACATATATCAAGATAGCAACGAACATACAACTTTATTTGCATATCGCATTCAGGAAAACACGAGCACACATATTAACCATACAAGCACACATACGGGCATTTTTCCAAGCGGTACGTGGAATTGTAGCCCAAGTACAGACCGCACACTACCGTCCATTCGGAATCGGCTACGGAATTTACGTCTAGGTTTCCATCCGATATACCGCAAGAAATAATACTCAAATGTTTCATGACATAAGCATATGAATTGTAATACATTAACATATTTGCATTTATACATGTGGAGATAGCTACTAGGAAAACTATGCATGAAATCTAATGAAGATGACTCAGTTCAGTGGGTGCGCGTTCGTATAACGTTCGTAAACGCGTTCGAACGGAAATGAAACAGAATGCTCACGTTCGTATGGCGTTTGTTAACGCGTTCGAACGGAAATGAAACAGAATGCTCACGTTCGTATGGCGTTTGCTAACGTGTTCGAACGGAAATGAAACAGAATGCTCACGTTCGTATGGCGTTTGATAACGCGTTCGAACGGAAATGAAACAGAATGCTCACGTTCGTATGGCGTTCGTAAACGCGTTCGAACGGAAATGAGACCTGATGCATGATAAGGCGAAAACGCATGCGCGTTCGAGTTGCGTTCGTAAACGCGTTCGAACGGGAACAGACCTGATGCATGAAATGGGACGCAATATATAGACAACAAAATGAAGGGGGCGCGGCGAAGTACTGCCGTAAAGGTGGCCTTTTGGGGCTCTTGATCTCTCAAAGAGAGGACCTTTAGACCAACATACTAAGCCCATGCGCGTCACATCACACATACAAAAATAGAACCAATCATATCAACCAAGTATGCCCGATTGAACACATCTTACATCCAATCCGAACACACATCAACCGGCGCGGCAAAGCATCGTGGTAACGGGTTTTAACCCATCCCCATAAGGGATCTTTCATTCCACTTACTAAGCCCATGCGCTTGATTGAACCATGCATAAAAGATAAACTCAATAATATCAAACTAAGTATGCCCGATTGAACGTATCTCGCATCCAACCGAACACACATCAACCGGCGCGGCGAAGTAGTGTCACAAAGGTGGCCTTTTTCGGCTCTTTGTCTCCCAAATGGAGGACCTTTGGACTAACTCACTAAGCCCATGCGCTTGATTGAATCATGCATAAATAAACAACATATTGAATTCAAGTAAAGAAAACTAAATAAACAAAAGCAACACAAAACAAAAGAAAGATGGTGCCGTTTACCCAAGCGTACGTGGAGTTGTGGCCCGAGTACAGATCATATTACCGTCCATTCGGAATCGGCTATGAAATTTATGTCCGGGTTTCCATCCGATATACCGCGAGAGTTGACACATCTCTCATTCATCCAATACCCACAACATATTACATTTCATGATTCATGCATATTTATCTACTCAAAGACCACAACATGCATTTCAACATGACAATCATACAAGTAATACTTAATAAATAATGCGAAAAAAAGAAAACAAATGTGAAAGATACCCTCAGGTCTAACCTTTTAAGCCGTCTCTCGGACTCGCGTTCCACGAAGATCGGAAGGGGGTAAAGCTCCGCAACTTTTCTGGTCCACTGGTTCAGCGTCCTAGCTCACTGCTTTGCCGTTTTGCTTACGGTTCGAACTCCGTTCTGCTCCTATTCGGTCTCTGTCTTGCTGCTCACTGCACGGACCACCTGTTTTTAACGTTTTCAATGAACTATTCCAAGTTTGTGTGGGTTCTTAGTGCAATTATGTGATTATTTTTAAGATTATATGCAGTTTTTATGTTACTGTTTTTTAAGGATTTGGGCTGCTGTTTTAAGGTAATTTAGGAGGTTGTTTAGGCGTGTCTTAGGATTCGGCTAAGGGTGAGTTTGGTGTGTTCTGGATTCGGCTTTGGTGGTTGTTGGTGCTTTGGATTCGACTATGGAGGGTGGTGGCTGTGGTGGTTTCTTTTTTGTTCTATTTTGTGTATGTGTGAAGTGTTTTCTCTTTTTTTTGTTTAGTCTTGGGTGTGTAGAGAGAGTCTAGAGAGATTTCGAGAGAGTTTGGGTGTGAATTCTATGTGTCAAGAGGAATGGCCTTGGTTAGGGGTTGTTTATATAGAGGAGGGTTAGGGCTTCACCTTCTCTCACAAGGAAGAGATCTTGTTTCCAAATTAGGAGAGATGAGAAAGGTATACACAAGATTGAGAGGGGACAAAATATTTTAAATTAGGAAGTTGTAATATTTAATTTGTGTTGGTTTAGGAATACAAATATTTTATATTGGTAATTATCTTATTAGATTAGGAAGTCAAATATATGATTGGCTTTAATTGGTTAGGATTGATTTTAATTAGGCATAATTTCTTTTTAGTTTTAGTATATAATATATTCAAATTATTTAAATTAGGCATGATTTTAGTTTAAGTTAGGTAAATATTTTATTTAATTGGTAAATGGTTTAAATATTTTATTTAATGTTTAATATTAAATTAATATTTATTTATTTAATTTGGGATGTATTTTATGGGCTTTGGGGAGCTAAATGGGCTGGGTGTGAGGCTAGCAGCAAAACCAGAATTACCGACACCGTTCGAACGCTCCCTCAAACGCGACACGAACACCCGCAATCTGCTTTCCGTTCGAACGAAGCAGCGAACGCAGCACTAACGAAGACAGTGAGCTTGTTTATTCTGAATTTCCCCTTCCGATATCCGTTTCCCGCGGCTTTCGTGACTCAAAAGGTAGTGCCTCCAAATGAGGCTCATCATCGGGTTTCACATGCGAAAATGCAATGCCTACAGTCGCCCCCACTTTGATGGGACTTGTGCAGTGTGTGACTTTGAACAATCCTATCAAAGTTATGCAATGCATTTTACTTACCTGGCTCGGCTGCCGCCTCGAGTTGAGTTGGTACTGCAGTGGACCTCGATCCTGGGACGCGTCCCAATAATTGCAACTGACAACGGGGGCACCTCGACCCTGGGCACCTCGACCCAACACCGCTGACTATAGGGACATCGCCCTCGAACTGATGATGTAGTGGGCACCTCGACCCTGGGCACCTCGACCCGGAACTACAACTGACAACGGGGGCACCTCGACCCTGGGCACCTCGACCCAACACCGCTGACTATAGGGACCTCGCCCTCGAACTGATGATGTAGTGGGCACCTCGACCCTGGGCACCTCGACCCGGAACTACAACTGACAACGGGGGCACCTCGACCCTGGGCACCTCGACCCAACACCGCTGACTATAGGGACCTCGCCCTCGAACTGATGATGTAGTGGGCACCTCGACTTGGGGCACCTCGACCCGGAACTACAACTGACAACGGGGGCACCTCGACCCTGGGCACCTCGACCCAACACCGCTGACTATAGGGACCTCACCCTCAAACCGATGATGTGTCTCCATACCTGGAGATGACATGATATGGGCCTCGCCCCCAAGCTGATGTGTGCCTCGCCCATTGGGACTCACCCCAAAAACTGAAATTGCGTTGACGTTGCTTGGCTCATTCCTGCCGCTTTCTTCTTCCTTTGAACCTGCGAACACCAAACAGAAACAAACACAAAGAGAATGCAACTGAATGATTTCCCTATTCCGTTGGGTTAGATCTTCTGTCGATCCTGTGGTGACTGCTCAGTCGTTCTCTCCCTCAGGCAAAGTACTGCTTTAATCTGTCTACGTTGATCGGCTCGGTGAACTCGTTTCCTTCCAAGTCTGACAGCCTCAATGCTCCATTTCCCATGACTTTCTGAACGATGTAAGGTCCTTCCCAGTTAGGCCTGAATTTCCCTCTCGGATCCGTCGTCGACGGCCTCGACTGCTTAAGTACCAAATCACCTTTTCTGATCTTTGTGGGACGTACTTTCTTGTTGAATGCCCGAGCTAGTCTCTTCTGATACAACTGCATGTGATACAAAGACTTCGTTCTCTTCTCATCCAACAGTACTAACTGATCAAATCTCTGTGCGGCCCATTCATGTTCCGGTAATTCTGCCTCTGTCAATACCCTCAGGGACTGTATTTCCACTTCTACTGGCAATATTGCTTCCATTCCGTAGACCAAGGAGTAAGGTGTTGCACCCGTTGCCGTTCTGACTGACGTTCTGTACCCCTACAAAGCATACGGTAATTTCTCGGCCCAATCTCTACAATTTTCTGTCATCTTGGCTAAAATTGTCTTTATAGTCTTGTTGGCTGCCTCAACTGCCCCATTTGCCTGCGGCCTGTACGGTGATGACTTATGGTGGCCTATCCCATGCCTCTGTAACATTGCATTCGTCTCTCCTTGAAACTGGACCCCGTTGTCTGTCACTACATGATGCGGCATACCATACCGATGTGGGAACACAGAACCTGGGCGAAGCCGTTCCTAGGCTCGGGGCCTAGTTGGGAAGTACGAAATAATATGGAGTCGCCACCCGGTGTGAACCGGGAAAATAAGATTTAAGGCCGCACTCACCCCTCGCAAGGGAAGACCTCAAACCGTTGGGTTCGGAATGGTCCCTTACTTATGTCACTCGTAATAAAAGGATTTATGTGATAATTTAACCAGGCTTAAATAACATTTATTTCCAAAGATATCATGCTTCTAAATTCATATGCATGCATCAACAAGTTCATCACAACATGCAACATCACATGGCAATCTCATGAACATATTTCAATCCTATGATATGGAAAACTAAGAACAACATAATCATGCTTGAGTACTATCTCATGAACCTATTAACCAATAACATTGCTAACAGCCTAATCATGCTTAAATACAATCTCGAGAACACATAGAATGGATAAATGCAGGCATACAAATAATACGGTTGGCTATATAACACAAGAAAGATCAATCAAGAGGCAATTATGCATGGAATATGATAAGACAGACTCAGTTCAGTGTGTGCGCGTTCGTGTAGCGTTCGTAAACGCGTTCGAACGGAAATGAAACAGAATGCTCACGTTCGAGTAGCGTTCGTAAACGCGTTCGAACGGAAATGAAACAGAATGCTCACGTTCGAGTAGCGTTCGTACACGCGTTCGAACGGAAATGAAACAGAATGCTCGCGTTCGTATGGCGTTTGATAACGCGTTCGAACGGAAATGAGACCTGATGCATGATAAGGCAAAAATACATGCGCATTCGAGTTGCGTTCGTAAACGCGTTCGAACGGGAAAAAAAATGATGCATGAAATGGGACGCAATACATAAACAACAAAATAAGGGGGCGCGGCGAAGTACTGCCGTAAAGGTGGCCTTTTGGGGCTCTTGATCTCTCAAAGAGAGGACCTTTAGACCAACATACTAAGCCCATGCGCGTCACATCACATCATACATACAAACATAAAGACAATCATATTATTCTAAGTATGTCCGATTGAACGTGTCTTGCATCCAACCGAACACACATCAATCGGCGCGGCAAAGCATCGTGGTAAAGGGCTTTAACCCCTCCCCATAGGGGATCTTTCATTCCACTTACTAAACCCATGCGCTCGATTGAGTCATGCATAAATAAGCAACATGCAGAATTTAAATGACAAAAATAAATACATAAAAGCAACACAAACAAGAGAAGGTGACGTTTACTCAAGTGGTACGTGGAGTTGTGTCCCATGTACAGACCGCACTACCGTCCATTCGGATTCGGCTACGGAATTTACGTCTGGGTTTCCATCCTATATACCACAAGAGACGACACTCTTCCATTTCATTCAAGCCACAACATGCTTCCATAAACGACTCTCATGCGAATAGAATGCAATAATAATAATAATAAAACGAATATAAACTAATGAAAAGGTACCCTCAGGTCTAACCTTTTAAATCATCTCTCGGATGTACGGTACACGATTGTCGGAAGGGTGGATGCTCCGCAACTCTCCCGGTTCACTGGTTCACTGTTATCGTTCGTTGTCTTACTGTTTTGAGTCGTCGTTTTCCGTCTTTTGCTATTGTTTCCTTGTGGTTTCGCTGCATTTTCCTCTTTATCTTTTGCTTATTGTTTCCTTGGGTGTGTTCCTCCTGTAATTTTTATGTGTGTTGTGTATGAGTTAGGGATTAGGGGGACTAGGGGACCAACTAAGGTTGAGAAGGTTGGTGAAGGGTTCTTTTTATAGGCAAAGGGTTGGGCTTGACAAGGAAAGAGATTTGATTTGGTTTGGTTAAGGGAAGTCAAAGGATTTGATTTGGTTTGGTTAAGGGAAGTCAAAGATTGAGGGGGGACAAATCTTGGTTAGATAGGGAAGGTTGAATATTTGATTGGCTTGGATTAGGAATACAATATTTTAGATTTGGGAATAATCTTATTAGATTGGGAATATAATTGGTTGATTGATTTTAATTAGGCATGATTATATTTTGATTTAGTGTGTGATTTGTTTAATTTAGGCATGGTTTTAGTTTAAGTTGGTAATTGTTTATTTTATGTTTGGTATATGTTTTATTTAATTATTTAATTAATTTAATTATCATCTTATTTAGTTAATGTTTTAATTAATATTTATTTATTTAAATTGGGATGTGTTTTATGGGCTTTGGGGGGCTAATTGGGCTGGATGAGAGGCTAGCAGCAAAACCAGATTTACCGACACCGTTCGAACGCTTCCTCGAACGCGGCATGAACGCCCGCAATCTGTTTGACGTTCGAACGTAAACACGAACGTAGCACGAACGAAAACAGTGAACCTTGTTTATTCTGAATTTCCCCTTCCGACGTCCGTTTCCCGTGACCTCCGTGACTTAAAAGGTAGTTGTCTCCAAATAAGACTCCTCATCGGGTTTATGTGTAAAAATGCAGTGCCTACAGTCGCCCCCACTTTGATGGGACTTGTGTAATGTGCAACAGTGACAATCCTATCAAAGTTTTGCAATGCATTTCTACTTACCTGGCTCGCCAGCTGCCACTTGACTTACCATGTGTTGAGTTGATTTGGGTGGTGAGGTGCTGCGACCCCCTGGTTCATTCCCGAACCGTGTTGTGATGTGGTTCATTCCCGAACCGTGTACTGACATAAGGCTTTCTTCCCCTTGAGCTTTGTTCTCAAACTTACTGACATGAGGCTTTCCTCCCCTGGGCTTTGTTCCCATTTTGAGCTGAGGGTCTTGTCCCTGAATTGTTGAGTGTTGGGTTTTGTTCCCGTGGGTCTTGTTCCCATTTTGAGCTGAGGGTCTTGTTCCCTGAATTGTGTTGAGTGTGGGCTTTCTTCCCGAACTGTGCTGACATGAGGCTTTCTTCCCCTTGAGCTTTATTCTCAAACTTATACTGATATGAGGCTTTCTTCCTCTGGGCTTTGTTCCCTGACTGTACTGAATGTGGGCTTTATTCCCGAACTGTTGCGATGATGGTCCATTTCGAACCGTGCTCCATTTTCGGAGTGCCATTTTCGGCGAGTGATGAGATGATGGTCCATTTCGAACCGTGCTCCATTTTCGGAGTGCCATTTTCGGCAAGCGATGAGATGATGGTCCATTTCGAACCGTGCTCCATTTTCGGAGTGCCATTTTCGGCAAGTGATGAGATGATGGTCCATTTCGAACCGTTGCTGATAAGAGAGTGGTCCATTTCCGAACCGTGCTTCCATTCTTGGAGTGCCATTCCCGGCTTGTTCATTCTTGAACTCTGCTCCATTCTCGGAGTGTCATTTCCGACTTGTTCATTCTTGAACTGCCCATTCCCGGACTATATCTCCATTCTCGGAGTGTCATTTCCGACTTGTTCATTCTTGAACTGCCCATTCCCGGACTATATCTCCATTCTCGGAGTGTCATTTCCGACTTGTTCATTCTTGAACTGCCCATTCCCGGACTATATCTCCATTCTCGGAGTGTCATTTCCGACTTGTTCATTCTTGAACTGCCCATTCCCGGACTATATCTCCATTCTCAGAGTGCCATTCTCGGCTTGTTCATTCTTGAACTGCCCATTCCCGGACTATATCTCCATTCTCGGAGTGCCATTCTCGGCAGAACTGATCTGATGTAATATGGGCCTCGACCCTGGGACTCATTCCCAAACTGTGTTTGATGTGGGCCTCGACCTTGGGACTCATCCCCAAAACTGATGTTGAAGTGGGCCTCGGCCCCAACTGCTAACTGACATGGGCCTCGCCCCCAGATTGATTCTGATGTGGGCCTCGACCTTCGGGATTCATCCCGAACTGTGTTTGATGTGGGCCTCGACCCTGGGACTCATCCCCCAAAACTGATTGCTGAAGTGGGCCTCGGCCCCAACTGCTACTGACATGGGCCTCGCCCCCAGATTGATGCTGATGTGGGCCTCGACCCTCGGGATTCATCCCAAAATTCTGCTGATGCGGGCCTCGGCCCTGGGATTCATTCCCTGGATTCATTCCAAAATTCTGCTGATGTGGGCCTCGACCCTGGGATTCATTCCCTGGATTCATTCCAAAGTTCTGCTGATGTGGGCCTCGACCCTGGACTGATACTGATATGGGCCTCGCCCCAAGACTGATACTGATATGGGCCTCGCCCCAAGACTGATACTGATACGGGCCTCGCCCCAAGACTGATACTGCTGATATGGGCTTCGCCCCCATACTGATACTGATGTGGGCCTCTGCCCTGGGACTTATCCCCAAAACTGATGCTGAAGTGGGTCTCGGCCCCAACTGCTACTGACATGGGCCTCGGCCGCAACTGATATTGCTATGGGTCTCGCCCCTAGACTGATGCTGATACGGGCCTCGCCCCCAGACTGATACAGTATTGTCGATGTTCCTGATTGGTTTTGTCTTTTGACGCTTTCTTTTTTTTTTCTTTTGAAACCTGTTATTACAAAACAGAACAAACACAAAAAGGATGCAAATATGTTACGTGTATTCATGCATGCATGATTGGGCTTCCTATCCCGTTGGGCTAGGTCTTCTGCCAGTACTCTTGGTGGCTGCTTGGTCTTTTGACAAGTCTGTCCTCTTCCCTAACCAACGGGTATCTATGATGGCTTTCAGGAAAAAATGGGGTTAACATGGTGCATGTATGCATGAGGTGCATGTGATGCATGATATGCACGCGATACAAGAAATATAAACTCATTAAAATTTTCACACAAATCGGCTCATCATCATTTTAGAAGTTTTTGGGCCAACTGTCATAGGAGTGAACCCGTCCCAGTTTAAATGGCACAACGAGTTCATGTCTTATGGCAAAGAGCCCAACTAAATCCAAATGATAAAATTCCGAACACAATCATAAAATGGCCCACTGTTATTCAGAAGCCTTTTGGCCCAATCGTCATAAGATGTGTTCTTGTCCCAGTTTAAATGGCCCAACAAGCCCATATCCCATGATAAATTGTCCAAATGGATCCAAACAACGATGTTCCCAAACACAAGGAAGATGATGCAAACATGACACAATAATTTTACAAAGTGGCCCATCAACATTTCAGAAGCTTTTGGCCTAATAGTCATAAGGTGCGAACTTGCCCCAGTTTAAATGGCCCAGCAAGCCTGCATTTCTGACAGTAGTCCAACTGCATCCAAATGAGGATGGTCCACAAGCACATATTCAAGGAAATAATTGTTACTTTAGCCATATAAACCAGTCTATGGGTGGATTTGCAAGAGTATGGACAAAGGCTCTCACTGGCGAAGGATAGCCAACAACTAGGTCTCCCCACTCAAGGGTTCAAGCGACCAAGTGAGCATATCCTTTTTTTATACACTAAGGTACGTGCCAATGAGCTATGGTGTGTGACGGACTGTCAAATGGATTTCCCGTTGTAGATTCCCCAGAGGGAAGGTGGAGCGAGGCTCACTTAAATACCCAAGCCTCTTAGGCTCTTATCGCTTGGTGTCAGGAATAAACAACGAGTCCTCCAAATTAGTCCATCACAAAGGCTACAAGTAGATGGCCATATAGGTGTCCTCACAGCTTTTCCTTCTAGAAAGGTAGTAAGTGAAGGAAGACACCAAACCATTACCTAGCCTCAAAGTGCCCTTGATTAAACCCTCACTTATCCACTATAGGCATGGCCAATTAAAACATAAATTCACTCATTACAAGACAATATTTCGGGGCCAATTCTCATATCCCCAGTGGAGTCGCCAGACTGTGGGAACAACAGAACCTGGGCGACGCCGTTCCTAGGCTCGGGGCCTAGTTGGGAAGTACGAAATAATATGGAGTCGCCACCCGGTGTGAACCGGGAAAATGAGATTTAAGGCCGCACTCACCCCTCGCAAGGGAAGACCTCAAACCGTTGGGTTCGGAATGGTCCCTTACTTATGTCACTCGTAATAAAAGGATTTATGTGATAATTTAACCAGGCTTAAATAACATTTATTTCCAAAGATATCATGCTTCTAAATTCATATGCATGCATCAACAAGTTCATCACAACATGCAACATCACATGGCAATCTCATGAACATATTTCAATCCTATGATATGGAAAACTAAGAACAACATAATCATGCTAGTACTATCTCATGAACCTATTAACCAAATAACATGCTAACAGCCTAATCATGCTTAAATACAATCCCGAGAACACATAGAATGGATAAATGCAGGCATACAAATAATACGGTTGGCTATATAACACAAGAAAGATCAATCAAGAGGCAATTATGCATGAATATGATAAGACAACTCAGTTCAGTGTGTGCGCGTTCGTGTAGCGTTCGTAAACGCGTTCGAACGGAAATGAAACAGAATGCTCACGTTCGAGTAGCGTTCGTAAACGCATTCGAACGGAAATGAAACAGAATGCTCACGTTCGAGTAGCGTTCGTACACGCGTTCGAACGGAAATGAAACAGAATGCTCGCGTTCGTATGGCATTTGATAACGCGTTCGAACGGAAAGAGATGAGACTGATGCATGATAAGGCAAAAATACATGCGCGTTCGAGTTGCGTTCGTAAACGCGTTCGAACGGGAACAGAACTGATGCATGAAATGGGACGCAATACATAAACAACAAAATAAGGGGGCGCGGCGAAGTACTGCCGTAAAGGTGGCCTTTTGGGGCTCTTGATCTCTCAAAGAGAGGACCTTTAGACCAACATACTAAGCCCATGCGCGTCACATCACATCATACATACAAACATAAAGACAATCATATTATTCTAAGTATGTCATTGAACGTGTCTTGCATCCAACCGAACACACATCAATCGGCGCGGCAAAGCATCGTGGTAAAGGGCTTTAACCCCTCCCCATAGGGGATCTTTCATTCCACTTACTAAACCCATGCGCTCGATTGAGTCATGCATAAATAAGCAACATGCAGAATTTAAATGACAAAAATAATACATAAAAGCAACACAAAACAAGAGAAG
This sequence comes from Zanthoxylum bungeanum, assembly GCA_019454045.1. Classification (NCBI taxonomy): domain Eukaryota; kingdom Viridiplantae; phylum Streptophyta; class Magnoliopsida; order Sapindales; family Rutaceae; genus Zanthoxylum; species Zanthoxylum bungeanum. The sequence goes on from SKCR01013190.1 coordinate 19,477, forward strand.
GTGACGTTTACTCAAGTGGTACGTGGAGTTGTGTCCCATGTACAGACCGCACTACCGTCCATTCGGATTCGGCTACGGAATTTACGTCTGGGTTTCCATCCTATATACCACAAGAGACGACACTCTTCCATTTCATTCAAGCCACAACATGCTTCCATAAACGACTCTCATGCGAATAGAATGCAATAATAATAATAAAAAACGAATATAAACTAATGAAAAGGTACCCTCAGGTCTAACCTTTTAAATCATCTCTCGGATGTACGGTACACGATTTTCGGAAGGGTGGATGCTCCGCAACTCTCCCGGTTCACTGGTTCACTGTTCTCGTTCGTTGTCTTACTGTTTTGAGTCGTCGTTTTCCGTCTTTTGCTATTGTTTCCTTGTGGTTTCGCTGCATTTTCCTCTTTATCTTTTGCTTATTGTTTCCTTGGGTGTGTTCCTCCTGTAATTTTTATGTGTGTTGTGTATGAGTTAGGGATTAGGGGGACTAGGGGACCAACTAAGGTTGAGAAGGTTGGTGAAGGGTTCTTTTTATAGGCAAAGGGTTGGGCTTGACAAGGAAAAGATTTGATTTGGTTTGGTTAAGGGAAGTCAAAGGATTTGATTTGGTTTGGTTAAGGGAAGTCAAAGATTGAGGGGGGACAAATCTTGGTTAGATAGGGAAGGTTGAATATTTGATTGGCTTGGATTAGGAATACAATATTTTAGATTTGGGAATAATCTTATTAGATTGGGAATATAATTGGTTGATTGATTTTAATTAGGCATGATTATATTTTGATTTAGTGTGTGATTTGTTTAATTTAGGCATGGTTTTAGTTTAAGTTGGTAATTGTTTATTTTATGTTTGGTATATGTTTTATTTAATTATTTAATTAATTTAATTATCATCTTATTTAGTTAATGTTTTAATTAATATTTATTTATTTAAATTGGGATGTGTTTTATGGGCTTTGGGGGCTAATTGGGCTGGATGAGAGGCTAGCAGCAAAACAGATTTACCGACACCGTTCGAACGCTTCCTCGAACGCGGCATGAACGCCCGCAATCTGTTTGACGTTCGAACGTAAACACGAACGTAGCACGAACGAAAACAGTGAACCTTGTTTATTCTGAATTTCCCCTTCCGACGTCCGTTTCCCGTGACCTCCGTGACTTAAAAGGTAGTTTTCTCCAAATAAGACTCCTCATCGGGTTTATGTGTAAAATGCAGTGCCTACAACCGACAATGAGGTTCCGAGCTAATGAACTTTGCCATCTGCTTCGCTGTAACATTACGAAGGATTCGGCTTCACCCACTTTGAGAGTAATCTACCGCCACCACTATGAAGCGATGCCCATTTGATGCATTTGGTCGAATGAATTTCCCCAATCATATCAATTCCCCATGCTGAGAAAGGCCACGGCTCTGACAACCCGTGCAATTCGGTGTGCGGTAGGTGATTCAAATTACCATGTGCTTGACAGTCATGACAGTGCTTTACCATCTTCGCGCAGTCCGTTTCCATGGTTGACCAATAAAACCTCGGTCTCACTATCTTGCGGGACAAGTTCACACCACCATTCATGTGCGGACCACATACCCCGGCATGTACCGCTTCCATCACTTTCGGAGCTTCTTCTTTTCTCAAACATTTCAACTGAATGTCGTTTGCTTGCCTTTTAGTACGTTCCCCTCTCAAAGTCACATACTGGGAAGGCCAACTTCTGAATGGCTATTCTGGCCCTTTCTTCTGCCGCCC
>SKCR01013191.1:0-21143 GCA_019454045.1 Zanthoxylum bungeanum
ACTCTTGATTTTGCAACAAAATCTCTTCTTTGTTCTTGATCCATTCGGCCAAGCCAAATGAGAGAGAAAGAAGTTGGCCATTCGGCCAAGGGAGAGAGATGAAGAAGAAAATGTCATTTGGCCAATTCTTGTGAGAGGAGAGAGAGTTCAATATGTTTTTGTGGTTTTTGTGTATCTAATACACAAATTGAAAAGTCAAATACCAAATATTAAAATAATGGTATATGTCAATCAAGCCATCAAATGCCATTTTAACTTTCCAACCACTTACATCAATCATGAATAGTGACAAGTATCTCATCACTCAAAGTGATGTGACTTATATCACAAGAATGACTAATGATGCGACGCTTTATGTGACTTGTAGGCCGTACTTTAATTCGAAATGCGAGTGCGCCCGCAAACACTCCCGGGCTCGGGTTCGTTAATTCCAAATTAACGAATTTTCCGTTGCAACGAAATTAAATCTAATTTAATTAAATAACTTTGCCTAGCAAAATTACTATTCACGTCGCTAACTAATTAATTCTAAATTAACTCGTTCGCCCGAATTAAAATCTAATTTCAATTCCGCGTCGAAATCCAATTTCGTTTAATATATCGAATATATTAATTTATCGATTAATTCCAAATTAATCGTTATCTCTATTTAATTAATATTTTATCCCAGATAAAATATCTCTGTAATTAATCCCAGATTAATTTTCTCTCTCTTATAATTAATCCCAGATTAATAAAGTGCGAGTCATACGTCATCGGTGAATCTTCGGGAAACGACCCATGAGATCCCCGTATATATGTTGGCAGTAAATTTGATCGTCGGACTATCCGAAAACGTACGTATCTAGTACTACGTTTTTACCGATTTACAAGACATGGTTGGCTTCTAGCAAAGCACCGTACCTACCCAATTCTCCAGAAATATTCTTACTGGAATATGTGATCTATATCAGGCGTACTATACGTAGTATTGCGTATTTCGATCCAGCATCGGATTTCACGTGCAAGGCCTGGGGCTGGAAATGTGTCTGCCCCGTACGAAGCACATATTGGATCTCTGGTAACTAGTCTCAATAATCGGATAATCATGACATAGTCATACTATCCCGATGACTGCAGTACATAAGAGCACCAGTTCTGTATCCTACGTGATCATCATCTCCACTATGACTGGAGTGATACTTCCATCTCGACATCACACCCAACACACTACGATTCTCAATATACTCAGAAGAGGCGTACACAGAACCTGTTAAAGCCCTGGACGACCAAAACCAAAGTATATTGATTGTCGCAAGTATTAGCGGTTCAAGTCTCAGGTTAAGACCAAATACAACTACCCTGATTCGGACTTCCATAGACACATAGTCATACTACCAATGGAATTCCGAGGGTATAGTTCTGTTAGCAGCTGAGCTAGGCTACAGTACAGGCTAAAGAATTAATGGTCTCATCAATGATCCAGATATATACTTCAAATATTCATCTGATTCATTTGGATCATACATCGTGGCGATGTGATGATCGAATAAATCGCATCAGATGATAACCATGCAAATCCGCTGACGAAAGCATTTCCTCAGCAGAAGTTTGAGCGAACCATACATAGTTTGGGTGTAGGACACTTGAGTGATTGGCTATAGGCCAAGTGGGAGATTGTTGGACAATTATGACCCATAACATCACTATTTGTACAGATCATGGTGTTGTTGTACAAATTAACTATGTGACATAGGAAATTTCCCTTTTATCATTTGTAATTAGATTACCAAGATGTATAAATGATAGAAGGTCCTTATGATTAGTTATGGATTGAGATAATATGAGACAGTATCAATCCACAAAGGTTTAATCATTAAATATCCCTAGTCAAAGTATTATCGAGATTGGACATCGATAATGCGTAAAAGACTAGTATTACACTTGTACTCGTTGTAGGAGCATAACGACATAGTTCTCATATATTTAGGTATATGATACTCATGCAAGTGTAATTGGAGGTTGTGTTTACCGATGGTACGGAAACAACTTCGCTCTGGATAGACCCCTCGGAATTCCATAGGTAGTATGACTATGTGTCTATGGAAGTCCGAATCAGGGTAGGTGTATTTGGTCTTAACCTGAGACTTGCACCGCTAATACTTGCGACAATCAATATACTTTGGTTTTGGTCATCCAGGGCTTTAACAGGTCCTGTGTACGCCTCTTCTAGGTATATTGAGAATCGTAGTGTATTGGGTGTGATGTCGAGACGGGAGTATCACTCCAGTCATAGTGGAGATGATGATCACGTAGGATACGGAACTGGTGCTCTTATGTACTGCAGTCATCGGGATAATATGACTAGGTCATGATTATCCGATTATAGAGACTAGTTACCAGAGATCCGATATGTGCTTCGTATGGGGCAGACATAATTCCAGCCCCAGGCCTTGCACGTGACATCCGATGCTGGATCGAAATACGCAATACTACGTATACTACGCCTGATATAGATCACATATTCCAGCAAGAATATTTCTGGAGAATTGAGTTGTCACAGTGCTTTCCTAGAAGCCAACCATGTCTTGTAAATAGGTAAAAACGTAGTACTAGGTACGTACGTATTCGGATAGTCCGACGACCGGATTTACTGCCAATATATCCGGGGCTCTCATAGGTCGCTTCCCGAAGATTCACCGATGACGTATGACTCGCACTTTATTAATCTGGGATTAATTATAAAGAGAGAAAATTAATCTGGGATTAATTGCGGAGATATTTTATTTGGGATAAAATATTATTTAAGAGAGAGAGAATGATTAATTTGGAATTAATCGATAAAATAATATATTCGATATATTATACGAAATTGGATTTCGACGCGGAATTAAAATTAGATTTTAATTTGGGCGAACGAGTTAATTTAGAATTAATTCGTTAGCGATGTGAATAGTAATTTTGCTAGGCATAATTATTTAATTACGTCGCAACGGAAAATTCGTTAATTCGGAATTAGCGAACCCGAGCCCGGGAGTGTTTGTGGGCCCACTCGCATTTCGAATTCAAGTGCGGCCCATAAGTCACATCACGTGTCACATCACATCGCACGTCATTCAAGTGATGGATGTCTTGTCACTTTGAGTGATTGACATGCAGTCACTATTCATGAAAGAAGTGGTTGCGAGGCATTTAATGAGATTTTTAGCTCTAAAATTTGGTTTGACTTTTGGAAATGATATACCAAATTTTGAAAAGCTTTTTGATAATTATTGTTTTTAGAAAACAAAATAAAAACTCTCTCTCTTTCTCACACACAAGAATCGGCCAAGGGCCAAAATTCTCTCCCAATATTTTCCTTCAAAGCCGTGAGATTCATCAAGGGAAATAGAAATTTTGTGGCAAAATTTCAAGAGTGCTAGCACACATCTGGAGTCTTGCGAAGGTGATAGGGAAACCAACTTGTGAGCATGGAATCACCATTCGCAAAGCTTGGAGCTTGGAGCATCAATGGAGCACAAAAATTGGTGGTGACCGAAAACTCAAGTAGCACAAGGAGGCCAAAGCCGAGAGTTCAAGGAGCTAGAAGTTTTGTAGTTCCTCGCATCGCCAAATCCGATCATTGTAAGTATGATTCCGCCATATTTTATTGTTGTATTCACACATGTTTCTTGCTTGAAATCGATCTTGGGACTTAATAGGATCCCAACACAAGTCTTGATTCATATAGTGATGGTGGAATTGTTTCACTCCAGACTGGTAGTGGGTCAACCAGTCAACCCGTATATGGTTAATTTGATTGATCTGATCTAACAGTTGAAGCTATGTGACTTTCCACCCAATAATACTAATGGTCGTAGTTTGATAATAGGTTCACTCCCGAGCTCATTTCGCCAGTTTGTATTAAATTTTAATATGCATGGTATTCGTTGTTCTTATAATGAGTTGTATAGGATGCAACTCACTGCTGAGGAGGACTTAAAGAAGAAATAAGTGAGTTGCAATAGTTGATACTGCTTGGAAACCTTGGATTGAAAATGTTATAACAATAATTATGGGAATAACTATTTTGGTTATCGTGCTTCGGTGGGATGACATAATGAAATCTGTACTGCCTCTCTCTATGCTGTGTGAAATCATGGATAAAGATTATAAATTGAAGAAAACTATTATTCATAATTACCTAAGGAATAAGAGGTAGGTATTTAATCACTGTTGATGATTTCTAGGCAAAACAAGCTCTTCTAGATCACCATAATGAAAGTAGAGTACTAATGTTGCTTACATTCTCAAGCTGTGTCGATTTGAAAATGGAGAGAATATTTGTGTTGATTTAATCCCCACTGAGGGGCCATTATTTAGAAGGGTTTTCTTTCTACGTCTTATACTATGGAAGTAAGTCATTCTAGGAAAATATAGAAGAGGTAGTCCATCTAACTGTAAAAACCTTTTGGTATGTTAGTCAAAAAGACACTGAAAGGTGCATATATAATAATATTAAATATAAATTATTTATGTGAGTGGGTCTCACGTGGAAAAAAATTAAAAATAAAATTAAGATTCACTATTTACACAGTGAATCTCATGCATATAAATAGAGGATTCATTTCATTATTTTCTTCATTCCATTTTCAACTAAAATCATCTGTATGCTAAGAGAGAAAGATATTGTTTCTTCTTTAGAGTTTGTGAGAGAGTTGTAATTCTTCTATTTTAAGAGAGTGTAAGATTGTTCATTCTGTGTGTTTAGAGGGAAGTTGTAAAATTATTTCCACTATAGTGAAATCCTTCTACATTTGCCAATGAATGTTTCCCTCACATTGAGGGTTTTACCAGGTTAAATCTATGTCTCATTATTTTATTTTATTATTAATATTTATGGTAGGCTAAGCCTCCTATTATTATTGTATTGTTATATGGTAGGCAATGCTTCCTGCACTAACAATTGTTATCAATTTCACTTTACTTGCGTGCCAGCTTCAGCCCACAATCCTCTAATAGTGGTATCAACGCTTCAGGTTCAAGGATACTATTTACAGAGTCTATTCATGGGGACTGTTCACATATATGGTATAATATTATTCACATATATGGTACTATTCATGTATATGATACTGTTCATATATTCGGTACTATTCACTATAAAATAGTAAAATTCGGTTCAAGTGAGAAGCTGATCGTCATCAGAAACATGACATGAAAGTTTGAAATTGAGAAGTTCAACGGGAGCAACTTTTCCATATGGAAACTTAAAATGAAAGCAATCTTGAGAAAAGACAATTGGTGAGAGACCAGATGGAATGACTGAAGAAAAATGGAAGGATATGGATGACAATGTTATGTGAAACTTCCTTAGAAAATTCTGGGCTATCCAACGTTGTGATTTAGGATGCACTTACCAAATTGTACGAGGTCAAGTCAATACACAACAAGATCTTCTTAAATAAGAGATTTTACACTCTTCGAATGAGTGAGTCCACATCCATGACGGATCACATCAACAACTTAAATATACTATTTTCCCAACTCATAGTGTTGGATTATAGTAAATCTACAAATGAACATATGGAGTTCTACTTCAAAGTCTACCAAATTTGTATGATCAAATTATCATCAACTTGAAAAGTAAAGTTGTCACTGGTAATCTAGTCTTTAACGAAGTTGCAGCTACTACTCTGGACGATTAGTATATGAAAAAATAAGGAAGACGAATCATCTAGTTCACAACAAAAAGAAACATTGTCAATGACAAGTGGGAGATCAAAAGAAAATAGCGCAAGTGGGAGTCAAAATCATTGTAGATCGAAATCAAAAAGTATGAACACTTAAAAGTACACATTTATTAAAAAGAAAATTAATCATTTTACACTTGCAGTTCATTAATCCCCTTAATTTAGCACATTTGTGAAATAATAATTAAATTTATGTTATATATATTTTTATTTATTATGTAGGTGAAATAATACTTTGGAAGCTTGACTAGAAAAATGGACTTGACATTTGAATTTTGGAGGTCCGAAACTTGCAAGGGCTTTCTAACGGTATACAATTTCGGAAATTCCAAATTTGCACAATTTTCGTATTTTGGCCATACCTTTTTACTCTGATATCGGATTGAGGCCAATTACAGATGAAAGAAGACTCAAAGATCTACAACTTTGATGTTCATAAGATTTTCAAATTCTGAAGTTTGCAAGATCAAAATTGACGAACAATCCAAAGTGTGTTAAATATCAAATCTTAAAAAAAAAAGAACATTTGTCAATTTCTCCATCAAACATGCTTGCAAGAGTGTTTGGTGGAGTGTTTGGTGGCATGTTTGGTGGAGTGTATGGTGGAGTGTTCGGTGGAGAAATTGGTGGAAGCCTTTATTTTTGCCTATAAATAGAAGCCATTATTTCACTTTCATTTTCATACTTTATTTGATTTCACTTAAGGAATTGAAGATTATAACTTGTGTGTTTAATTTCTTATAATGTTTTTAATTTTAGTAATATAATTATGTATTTTTTTAATTACAATATAAGTAGCTAATTACTTTCCGGCGGGGGAATGAGTGAAGCTTTTATTATTTGAAGTTTATATCAATCTCATTTATATTATAATATATAAATAGTAATGAATAACAATTAATTGTGATCTGGATTAATTATTGACAAACTTTTCTATAGCATATATGGCTGGTTTTATACTATTTTAGCATAATTGAGTACCTAACTGGACTTGTTATAGACGAACGGTATCACCGTCTTTTTGGCTGGTTTTATGTTTTTGGCATATTTAATACCTTGGAATGACTAGTTATCGACAGAAATGACTACCGTCTTTATGGTCGGTTTTATATGTTTTAGCATAGTTAATTCTGAAAGTAAATTAATTGGGTTATAATGATCATTTACATATTATAAAAAATGAGATTTCTAAATGTAAAATATAAAAGTGGATCCCATAACCACATTATTTTATTTTATTGTTTTCATTTAATTCAAATTCTCCAACAACTTCAAACGAATTAAATCTTTTTCTTTTCATTTAAATTATTATTTTACCATACTAAATCTATTCCATGTGCATCGACCTCGGACTTACCGGGTTATTTTATTACTTCGACACTCTTATACTTGGGATTAAAGAACAACTTTTGAGCGTGTCAAGTTTTTGGCGCCGTTTCCGGGGAATACAATTCAGTATATAGATTAATTTTTCTTCTTCTTTTTATTATATATATATATTTTTCTTTTGTAGTTTATTTTTTATCTTGTCATTTATTTCCTTTTTGTAAATATTATATTTATTTTTGTTTAGGTTGCATGAGACACTTGTCTTGATCATCTAGCGGATGATTAAACAAGATTCTCCATCACTTCCATCCTCAGTCAGAATGGCCAATCCACATGTTCGAATTGAAAATCTAATAGATCAGGAAGAAAATGAGTCTCAGCATGGCGATCATAATCTTCCAACAACACTAAGAGAATCCATGAATCCTACCAAGATGGGAACACCATCTTGCATTGCCTTCCCCCAGATGCTTCACGTTTCAATTTCAAATCAGGTATCATCTAACTTTTACCAATATTCCACGGTCTTGAATAAGAGAATCTTATCAGCACTTGAGGGAATTCGAAGAGGTATGTAATACTTGCACATATCAAAATTGCAGCATGAATATAATTCGACTTAAGTTTTTTCCATTTTCTTTAAAGGATAAAGTAAAAATTTGGCTGCAAAACCTTAGGTCGGGATCCATTAGAACATGGGATGATTTGCAAGAACTATTTCTAAAAAAATCCTTTCCCCCTCACATGACAAATTTCTTTAAAATGAGAATCACAACATTCACACAAGAGTCGGGGGAAACACTTTACCAATGTTGGGAGAGATTTAACGAGACATTAAATATTTATCCACATCACGGGTTTGAAACATGGAGGCTGGTTGCCTATTTCTACGAGGGGTTAACACCCTAAGGTAGACAAGTAATGGAACTGATGTGTAATGGTGAGTTTAGGGACAAAAATCCCGAAGATGCACTAGATTAGTTAGAATACATAGTAGAGAATGCACAACACTAGGACACAATTGGCACTTATGAGTCATCTGTAAAATCACAACCACCTGGTAGAGATATATTTAACCTTAGGGAAGACCATGACCTTTCTATTAAGTATGCATATCTAGCTAAAAAAGTTGAGGCATTAGAATTGAGGAAGAGTGATAATGTTAAATCAGTTCAAGAAGTCACATGTCAAATCTGTAATTCAAATGAACGAATCACATAAGTTTGCCCAACTTTACCAGCCTTGCAAGAATGTCTCCATGACCAAGCCAGTTTCATAAATACTTTCAATAGAACAAATCCAAACCCATACTCCCAAACCTACAATCCTGGTTGGAGAAACCATCCAAACTTCATTTGGAGGAATGATAACCAAACACAATGTAACATCCCCGATTCGGGAGATGTTACCGGGGCAGGGGATGACCATTCTAACCCCATAAGCCTCAGACTCTCTAATCATGAACATATACTAATATTCCTTTCTTTATTAATATGAGACCATAGCCCAAGCAAAACATGACATACAAATACAATATCTGCAAATGAAATCTTAATAATACACTTTAACAATGGTTGTCTTAAAACACAAGACCACTACATAACTTTCAATGGACTCTGACTGGACTCTCTCACTCTCTCTCTAACTTGGACTGATGGACTCTATAACCAAGTGACTACATCAGTATCCGTCCTCCTGAGCTTGTCCTCTGAGAAATCCTGCAACCACGAAAAACTAGGAGTGAGGGGTTAGATCGCTATTCGATCTAAGTGAGTGTACAAAAAACTGAAATACTGAAGTAAAACCATTTAGTTCTAAAACCAAGGTTTCAATGAAATAAATTATAGGAAAACTTTCTTTTTGAAAACTTCTCTTGAAACCTCTTTAGTGAAACTTCTCTTTCTAAAATCTACTTTTGAAAGTCTGGTTTCTGACAACTATTTCTGATCTCTTAATTTCTGAAAACTTTTACTGAAAATCTGATAACTATAAACTGCTCTGTATCTGAAAACTTTGATGTATGGGGGCATTACGTATCGCCATCCCCCCATAAGCCTAACTGGAGCCAGCAGTGCAAATCCATGAATAGGTGCTTTTCTCCAAACTAGGTATGTTAGAGATGAATGAATCAAGAATTATAAGGACTCATGTTTTAACCACTTCTCTCTTGTGAAGCTTTAACCCTTTTTAGATGGTCGATGTACCTTGACATTACCTTTGAAATGTATTCTGCATGTGCGTTTTAAAGGTTTGCTGTCTTTTTTACCTTTTAAAGTCCATCCAATTCCTTGTTTATGTTCTTTCAAAGCAAACAACTTACCTTTTTAAGCAGAAGAATAAATTACCACAAGGTAAGTTTTTTTATGTCCAAGAATTGTATGGTCTAATCCATCAAACAAAGTCTTCAATTCCAAGTTGGGTGCTTCTTCATGTTTCTCATTTTGCAGCACTTCAAATTCCTCAAAATGTTTTTCTCCTCCATCATCTTCCAGTACCTGTATAGAATCAAACAAAAATTCATTAGGAGTATCTAAATCTAATTGCGTACTTGATTCAAGAAAAGTAGTTGTAAAAGGTCTGTAGGATCAGTTAAACTCCCCTAAAAATATTCCTCCATAATTGGTTTAATTAAGTCCATGCTCTCGTCTTCATCGTCATCATCATATGGTTGTTTATACATGTTTAAAATATTAAGCTCCAATGTCATATTTCCAAATGAAAAATTCATGATTCCATTCCTGCAATGAATTAAAGTGTTAGCTGTTGCTAAAAATGGACGACCAAGTATTACATGAACTTTCTTAATATTGTCTGCTATATGTTGTGTTTCCAAGACAATAAAATCCACACGAAAAATGAATTTATCAACTTGTATTAACACATCTTCTATAATTTATTCAGTACTTTAACTGATCTATTGGCAAGTAAAAGAGTAGTTGAAGTTAGTTTTAACTCACCAATATTAAGCTGTTGGTAAACCGAAAATGGAAGTAAATTTACATTGGCTCCAAGATCAAGCAAAACATGTTCAATTTTTTGATTCTCAATAATACATGATATAGTTGGACAACTAAGGTCCTTGTATTTTAATGTATTATTAATTGAAAGATTGAAACTTACCTGTTCAGCTAAAAATACTTTCTTTCTTATCGGATGTTTTCTTTTAACAATGCACAAGTCTTTCAGAAATTTGGCATAGGACGGTATCTGTTAGATGACATATAACAAAGGATTATTGACCTTTACATGTTTGAATATTTCATAAATCTCTGAGGAATGGTTCAATTTCTTTATTTTTAATGCTTGAGGAAATGGTTGTGCATATGACAAATTGTTATCATCAATGTTAGGTAATGGTTCATTAACATTTCCCTTACCCTCTGAATCTGATTTATTTTCAAATTCCTGAGGTTCAAAATTAGGTTTGTTGATGACCTTACCATTACGAAGAGTACTAACATTTTGACTTGGTCAATGTGCTGACTACCAGAACTACCTTCATGAGGGTTTTGATAAATCTTGGGATTTGGCTGTGGTTTTGTAGGAAACTTACCTTTCTTATGAATGGTCAATGCATATGTGATTTTGGAAAAAGTATCTATCAGATCAATCAATGTTTTCAAATGTTGGTTATTGACGGCTTCTTGTTTCTCAATGAATGCATGCATGGTATCCTTAAGGGTTTTCCTAGGTGATAGGACATATGGTGAATAATTATGGGAGTTTTGGAAATTCTGGTGTACCGGGGGAGGTTGTTGCGATGGTTGTTTGTAACAACCGAGGATTTCATCTAGTGAAACATTGTGAGACGAGCATCAAAAAATGTAAACCATGGTTGGAAACATATGCTCTCATGGGATAATTATAGGTCAATTCTTCAAGAATCCGACAATAGATGTTACGATGTTCCACTCCGGATTACCCATGGTATTTAGGCTGTAACCTTAATACGAACTCCGATTTTACAAATTTTATATCGTCGGAAAGCTGAGATCGAGATCTATGACTTTTGCGTTGAATAGTTTCCCAAATTCGAACTAGAAGTGAGCCAATAATGTAGGTCAAAATTCTGAATGAACAGTGCCTGTGGACTCATCTAGAAAAGTCTCCAATATTCTCCAAATTTCCACATTTTTCTACATCCTTCCAAATATCAAACAACCCCTTTTATATATAAGGAACAATATTCAAGATTTTAAAAATTTAGAAAAGAAAATGAAGAAAGAAAACACGAATGGAGGAAGAGAAAAGAAGAAAAGAAAATGAAGAAAAGAGAAGATGAAGAGAAGAAAAGAAGAAAAGAAAATAGGAAAGAGGCAAAAGAAGAGTTGGCATCCATGAAGGCTTGAGAGATGAAGGAAAACCAAAGAATAAAGGGAAGGAAACCTTAACCCAGACCATGGATATTGGTGTTTTTGATAATTCATTGGTTGATGATATTGTTGGATTATAGAAATTGATGCTTATGTAGTTTAGTAGTAATGGTTGAGGGAAATCCCCAATTTGTTAAAATTGTGGAAATGAGATGAAGATTAGATGATAGGTTGAATATGATTGGCATTGAGATTGTTATTGATGGTATTTTAGAGATTGGTTGAGGTTATTTACTTGTGTGAGATATAGGTTAAATGTTAAAGAAATTGATGAAGGAAAGAATGAATTTAGACCAAATTTTGGTCTTGCATCGCGATGCAGAACGCACTGCATCGCGACGCGATCTGGGAAATTCCCAGGAATGCTTCTGGTGCATTACGCGCAGCGATGCGAAGGGGGTTGTGCATCACGACGTGCACGGTAAAAATTAGGACACCTCTCTGGATGATATGCGTCGCGACGCGCAGTGACGAGTGTCGCGACGCGTGAATAAATTAATGCCAAAATCAATTCCAAGCCATTCCAGTTTCATTCGAACACATATAGACTACCCTAAGAGTCTCGTATCAACCTATAGGTATATATTACATCATGTAATATGATCGATACACCTTAGAGTGGTATTACTTTTTTGAATAAACAACTTAACTTGATTTCGATCTGTATCCCTGGTCATTTTCTAATCGAAACTTTTGATGATAGATTATCGCAGGAAATACAAGTTCACCAGCGAAGTGAAGAAAGTCTATCAGAACTCCAAAATAGTGAGTGGACCTCTTTTCTCAACTGGTTTTATTTATTAAGTTGTGATATCAGATTTACTTTCACGCTTTAGGGCGTTAGAATATTTTATTACAGTCATTTCATAAATAGTTATGATTTGAGCTTTAATTAAGAAATAAATGATTTTCAGAAAATGTTTTTATACAATTTTGAATTTAAAACATGAGTTTTATATTTTTCTAGGTATGACACTGTTTGGAATTGACGGACAGATGACATGTGCACATGTAGAGGACTTGGGGGATATCGATACGTAATGCCCCCAGATCCTAAATTAGGACTAGGGGGACGGCGATATGTAACGCCCTAGACCCTAGTTTCAGAGCTTGGAGTGTAACATATATCCGTACCCCCAGTTATAGCTTCTAGCTTGGGGGATGGCGATACATAACGTCCCGAGACCACCAGTTTCATGGACAATAGTGGCATGCTTTGGGGGACGGCGATACGTAACACCCCAAAGTCATGGATTTGCACCGCTGCCTCCAGTTAGGCGTATGGGGGGACGGCAATACGTAACTCCCCCATACGTCAAAGTTTTCATATACAGAGCAGTTTACAGTTATCAGAGATAAGAAATAGTTGTCAGAATCAAGACTTTCAAAATGAGATTTTAGAAAGATAAGTTTTATTAAAGAGGTTTCAAGCGAAGTTTTCATAAAGAAAGTTTTCCTATAAGTTATTTCATTGAAACCTTGGTTTTAGAACCAAATGATTTTACTTCAGTATTTCAGTTTTTCGTCCACTCACTTAGATAGAATAGCAATCTAACCCCCAACTCCCAGTTTTCTGTGGTTGCAGGATTTCTCGGAGGACAAGATCGGGAGGACAGATACTGATGCAATCACTTGGGTATGAAGTCCATATGTCCAAGTTAGAGAGAGAGTGAGAGTGCCCAGTCAAAGTCCATTGAAAGATATGTAGTGGTCTTGTGTTTTAAGACATCAATTGTTAAAGTGTATTATTAAGATTTCATTTGCAGATATTGTATTTGTATGTCATGTTTTGCTTGGTCTACGGTCCCATATTTATTAAAGAAAGGAATATTAATATATGTTCATGATTAGAGAGTCTGAGGCTTATGAGGTTAGAACGGTCTATTCCCTGCCGGTAACATCTCCCAAATCGGGGATGTTACATAGATGGTATCAGAGCGTGGTCTAGGAAGTCAGTGATTGCAGTGGGTAGAGTGTTGGTGTCTTGTATACATAGTATGTCCGGGATATTTGTATGCGGGGAACTACCTCTCCAGTATCTGATCCTTGAGTACGTCGTCAAAGTTCCATAAAACAGGTTAGTAAGCTTTCTTAGATCATTCGAATGGTATTCATTCGAGAACAATTATACTCTAGATCTAAGTTAGGAATCTTCTTGAAGTTATTTCAGCCTATTACTAGAAGCACAAACAATGCTATGAAATCAGAAGGCAAAAATATAAGAAAAGTTACCATATGGAATAGAATAAGAAAGCTATAAGAAAGTAAAGAAGGTTGCATAGGAGTATAAGTAGCCAGAGATAAAGAATAGTAAAGAAATAGAATAAGGCTGTGAAATTTTGAGGATATCTATCCTGGATAATAGAAAAGCCCGAACAAGTAATAGAGTGCCTAAAAGATGTAAGATCCATTTCATCCTCAGAAAATTCCTTCAAGCCGAACTAATAGTCTTCAAGTACTTCTTGTAGATAGTAAGGTGCTTGTTATAAAAGTGCACACTGGAATCAATAGTCTTTATCATTCTTTAAGAATGGTGTTTGAAAATCGCTAAGATAAAATTTAGTTCATTAAAGATGGCTTGAGTAATGAGTCTATAACTCTTGAGACGCATCCTAATGAACATGTTCATCAAATAATTCGAAATTTACATACGCAATTTCAAAAAGAAAGACAACAATACAGCCTCAGGAATCTTACTTTAAAAGACCATGTTTATCAATTTATAAGAAAATTGGATGGGAAACAAATCCCCGACTGACCGGCGTAATCACATGCGTATAACGCAAGCGCACGTATAGTTCAAGTAGTATAAAAAGTATCGATCCAACGAGGACTTAATACATATGCTATTAATTTTTATGAGGCCAAATGATTACAAGTATCTAATGGATTGGTTATTTTGATTGGAATAGTGACTTTAAAAATTAAAATTTGAAACAAATAAATAAAATTGCGCAAAAGTATATTAAAGAAAATTCAAATTATAAAACTATTCAGGGTTGTGATTTCTTCCAATATCTATTTAAAGATGAAGTGGTTATCTTACGATTGTGTAATATATTGGTTTATTAACCTGGAACATGGAAAGATGTAAAAGCCTCTTCCGATGGTCAAATACAAATACCTAGTGTAACCCAATTAATCATATTCCTATGTCAACCAAGTTACCTGAATTCATTAAGATTAAGTTCCAATTATGGTTACCCTCGCCCGATAGGTATATTCTTATCCTGTAAGAAATCTATTAAAGGTTATCTATCATCAAGGAAGATCGTGGGCTATTAAGTCTAAGGTCTTAAACCTAAAATCCCTTTTCCAAGTTCATTTTATGTTTTTACCGAATCAATCTTATTAATGGCTAGTTAACAATATGCATTAAGACTAAGGCTCAAAAAATAAACCTTTATATTACCCAAACCGTAATTTAACCCCTTTATAAACCAGTGATATTGGAATTCATCACAACCCCAGATAACTAACTTAGTTACAACTCATAACTAGGGCTAGTAAAAACTTATAAATAAAAGACATAAAGTAAATGTTGAAAAGTAAATTGCGGGAAAGTAAAAATATAAAATTACAATAAAAGAAAATGTTAGGGTCAAATGATATACTTTTATCACTACTATTTTAGATATCTCCCTTAATATAATATATTAACTTATGTGATATTACCAACAAGCCATATAGGCGGTAACCTGATTTAGTCAAATTAAGTCCGACCGACCTTAAATGTGGTATCATTATTTGTCCATAAACCAGCCATATAGGCGGTAATTACCAGCTGACCAACCAGGCGGTATCCATGCTTAGTCAGTTAAAACCAGTTTATAATAATTACCAACCGACCAATATAGCGGTATCGTTGTTAAGTCAATTTTAAATTATGAATATATTATAATTAAGGGAGATTAATCTAAAATGCAATAATAAAAATCTTACCTTTCACCATAGCAGGGGGAAGTTACCTCATTATAGCTGAATAGTAAAAACTGAAAAAGTAAAGAAAGTAAATTACTATTATAGAAATTAAATAAAATTAATCACAAAACTGAAATTTAAAGAAAAATAGATACAAACTCCTTATTTATTCAGAGATTTACAGAAAGGAAGGTACATCTAAAACTGAAATTTTGAGCTGAATTTATAGGCGTCGATAGGCTCCACATGTCGCGATGCACCGTGATTTTCGGCGTGTCTTGCGGAGAGTTCGACATATGGCATGTGGATAAGGTGATAAGGTGACACGTGGCAGGCAGCATCGGCAGCTCAATAATTATGCTGACGTGGCAATGATGTGGCGACACGTGGCGATGTGGATTGTCGGAACCATAGGATTGTGACACGTGTCACACGATGATTGGCTGATGATGACGTGGTGATGATGTGGTGATGACGTGGCACGTTGACTTGGCATATGGCTGATGTGGACACCTACGTGGCTGACATGTGGACAACACGTGGCGATGGTGATTGTCGGCAACAAGTGATGACGACACGTGGCACGATGCATGTTAGCCGAATCATTGAGATGTTGACATGTGCCAGGCGCATGTTAGCAGACTTCTCAGATTGTGACATGTGGCACAATGTATTTTAGCATGAAGCGGTGCAAGTTAGCACAAGCCGGCGCACAAAATGACATTTTTGCCCTGTCGTCCTTTTTCACTGTTTTGGCCCAAATCACCTCCAGAATGTCCTGAAACTTTATTTATCTACAAAATAACACAAAACACATCAAAATATTCACAAAACTCAAGAAACTATACAAAATATTAGGTCAAATGAGTGGGAAATAGTGATACATTTACCACTCATCACACCCCCAAACCTAACATTTTGCTAGTCCTCGAGCAAAACACAAAATAAAATTACATAAACATTTTTAAAATAAAAATTAAGCTAAGCCACTTTCGTAGGGATCACGGTTGCATTTAGCGTATGCAACAAGCCCTTTAAAACCCCTAGGTGTCCCTAGTGGACGAGTTGTAGTCTCGTGAGGGCTTACAGCAACGATACCCACAATGTTTTACAAAAGTAAAAAGATAGTAAAACTAATGCACACAAAACAAAAATACAAGAGAAAAGAGAATAAAGAAGTTAGTGACTAAACAGGTGAAACTTCTACTCCAAGTTACTAGTTGTTTTCTTTCTTTCTAAATTACCGAAAAAGTAAATTCTCCGACTATATTTACCATTCTTCATATAAATAGTTAAAAAAATATTATCAACTCATTATTGCCCACAACAGTCACAAGTGCAGTTGAGAAGAGAGTAATATTTTTGTCCTAAAATTTTATCAAAATTCATACCTTTTTGCAGCAATGGAATAATTTTTCAGATTTTTCGGATTTTTTTCTTTCTTTTTGATTTTTTTTTTATTATATACAATATCTTCCATCTTCCATCTATGTAGCGAGCTTTGGGCCAGTGACTCCCAAACCAGTTGGCTTTAGGGCACTAAGTGTTAAGACACCCCTACAGACTTAATTACTCAGACTTCAGACACATATATTTTTGCAACATCTTTGATCCATGTAGCGAGCTTTAGGCCAGTGACTCCCAAACCAGTTGGTTTTAGGGTACTATGTGTTAAAATACCCCTACAGACTTAATTACCTGAATCTCAGACTTTTTGTTTTTATCCCATCGCTTTTTGATATGCTTCCTCCAATAAGCTAGAGCACATAATATTACAAACTTTTCAATTTACAACTCATGTCTGTATGTTACCATGCATGTTGATAATACTTGTCAACTAAGCATAAGAAGATTCATTTAAGTCAGTTTAATGGAGAATTCACAAATTAAATAATTCAAAAGGAAATAAACAAAAATAAACTTGTTCCGAAATAGGTTGAGATGCGTCTCAGGAGTGAAAACCCCTTACACAAACTATCTTGTTGGTTTCTATTAAGGTCCCAGATCGATTATAAGCATGAAAACATTACGAATACGCATCGAAGAAGTTGCGGAATACTTACATTGATCGGGTGAGCGACGCGGCAAGCAACGGAACTCAAAAATATGCTCATTGGTTGGCGTGAACTGCAGTTTTTGTGCTCACTGTTTTGGCTTCGTTTAGGGTCCTTCGTCAAGCTCCAAGCTTCGTCGAACGGTTCCCAGCTCATGGGTGAGCTTCCCTATCACCTTCGCATGTCTCGTAAGTGTGCTAGCACTTGTGATTTTGCCACAAAACAACACTACTCCAAGCTTCCCACTGCTCACGGTTTTGGAAGAACCAGTAAGCTATTTTGTGCCCCTTGGGCGTGAACAAGAAGAAGAAATGGGAGAGAGAGAGAGTTGTGTTTTGGTTGAGAAATTTGTGTATCTTATAAACACATGTGAATTTCACATGCATTTCACTTGAATTTTCCTTTCAAAAAGCAAACCATTAAAGCCATAATGGCACCAACCACACACATTACTTCCATCAATCATGATAGTGACTTGCGTTTATCACTCAAAGTGAAAGACATCCATCACTTGATTGACGAATGATGGGACGCTAGGTGCGACTAGTGATTTGACGCTTGATTTGACGTGCCGCACTCGAATTCGAAATGCGAATGCGCTCGTAAATAATCTCGGGCTCGGGTTCGCTAATTCTAAATTAACGAATTTTCCGTTGCGTCGTAATTAAATGATTACGCCTAGCGAAGTCACTATTCACGTCGCTAACGAATTAATTCTAAATTAATTCGTTCGCCCAAATTAAAATCTAATTTTAATTCCGCGTCGAAATCTAATTTCGTTTAATATATCAAATATCTTAATTTCTCGATTAATTCCAAATTAACCGTTATCTCTCTTTAAAGGATATTTTATCCCAGATAAAATATCTCCGTAATTAATCCCAAATTAATTTTCTCTCTCTTCTATTTAATCCCAGATTAATTTAGAGTGCGAGTTATACGTCATCGATGAATCTTTTGGAAGTGACCCATGAGATCCCCGGATATGTTGGCATTAATTCGGTCGTCGGACTATCCGAACACGTAAGTACCTCGTACTATGTTTATACCGAATTACAAGACAAGTTGGCTTCTAGAAAAGCGCCATGCCTACCCAATTCTCCAGAAATATCCTTACATGAATAAATTATCTGTATCAAGCGTAGTATACCGTAGTATTGCGTATTTCTGTCCAGTATCAGATGATCACGTGCTAGGCCTGGGGCTGGAATTGTGTCTGCCACGTACGAAGCACATATCGGATATCTGGCGACTAGTCTCTATAATCGGATATACATGACCTAGTCATAATATCTCGATAGCTGTGCAACATTAAGAGAACCAGTCTCGTATCCTACGTGACCATCATCTCCATATGACTGGAGTGACACTTCCGTCTTGACATCACACCCAACACACTACGATTCTCGATATACCCAGAATCGGCGTACACAGAAACCAGTTAAAGCCCTGGACGACCTAACCAAAGTATATTGATTGTCGTATGTATTAGCGGTGCAAGTCTCAGGTTAAGACCAAATACACCTACCCTGATTTCAGACTTCCATAGACACATAGTCATACTACCAATGGAATTCCGAGGGGGTTTTATCCAGAGCGAAGTTGTTTCCCGTACCATCGGTAAAACACAACCTCCTATTACACTTGCATGAGTATCATATACCCAAATATATGAGAACTATGCCGTTGTGCCCTCACAACGCGCACAAGTGTAATACTAGTCTTTTACGTATTTATCGATGTCCAATCTCGATAATACTCTGACTAGGGATATTTAATGATTTATCCTTCGTGGACTGATACTGTCTCATATCATTCTCCGTCCATGAATAAATCACAAGGACCTCTCATCATTTATATATATTTAGGTGATCTAATCACAAATGATAAGAGTGCAATCTCCTTTGTCACATAGTTAATTTGTACAACAACACCATGATCTGTACAAATAGTGACGCTATGGGTCATAATTGTCCAACAATCTCCCACTTGGCCTATAGCCAGTCACTCGAGTGCTTGATACCCGAACTATGTACGGTGGCTCAAATTGGAGAAAAGGTTTTCATCAGCGGATTTACATGATTATCGTCTGATGTGATTTATACGATCATCACATCGCCGCGATGTATGATCCGAACGAATCAGATGAATATCGAAGTATGTATCTGGATCGTTGATGAGACCATTAATTCTTTAGCCTGTGTTCAAGCCTAGCTTAGCTGCTAACAGAATTATATCTAATCTAATTAGATATTTACCGACCCCAGAAGGCTTCTATTGCTGCTTCAGCTGCAGCAATAACCCGCATTTGTTGTTATATCGGTAACAGAATCTTACTTGGAAGATTTCCAGCTCACTGTACCATTATTCAAACTGTATAGTACCGTTTGCGACTTATAGTCTTTTATCGGTTTAGGAAACTTACTACAGTGATCCCAGTCACTTCAAGTTCTCCTTCTCCATAGACTAAGACATCATCCTTAGTTCTCTAAGATACTAACGGATGTTCTTAACATCAATCCAGCGACTATCACTTGGATTGGCCTGTTTGTGAATCCATATGCTCAAAGCGTATGAGACACCAGGTCGCATACATTTTTCAATGTACGATTTCTCGGAGAATTTTTCTCGAAAGCCAAGCTTTCACCGATATAGTTTTTATGGGAATATCATTTCCAAGAAATGATATATATCATTATTTATTAGGACAGCCACTGTCAGTGCGCTCCCACTAACCCTCTTATATAGACTAGAATCATTTTCGTTTTGAATCAAATCATACACCATTATGATTACAATCAAAACGATAATTCCAAGAACCTATGCTTGCTCCGATCCAAACATGCATCAAATAACCTGCAAACCTTGTTTGCTAGTTATAATATGACAAAACCGTCAAGATGTTATAAACATCCTCCAAAAGGTTTCCTTTTCAGGAAAGTGATTTTCCCGTTCTGCTGTCATATTTCATAAATGAAACATGCAGCTTTAGCAAGCATTATCCAAATGGATTTACCGTGGCAACAGTTAAAAGGTTGTATCGTAATCACACAATGTTGATAACGATACTTCCGTTAAAAGCCTAGCTTTATACGTTGGTATGTTGCCTTCCATGTATGTCTTCCTTGAAGACTTAAACAGTACAAATAGGCACAATGTCTTGCGGTACATCAACTAGTATCCAAACATAGTTGATATACATGGAATCCATTTTGGACTCTATGTCACTTTGCCATAATAAGGAGTCGATACCTTGTATCACTTCCTCATACGTAGTCAGTTGGTACACCTCAATAAGATAAACATATTTATGAGGCGAGATTAGAAACCCATACCCCAGGTTGTTTTCTGACTCTCTCCGACCTACGCGAATCTTGTGTATACGAAGATTAATGGTAATAGTTTCATCCTTGATGAACTATTTGTGTTCCATTAGGATTTGATGCCTGGAATAATATTACTCTGATTTTCATCGAATTTTACTATCCTCCCACTTACCACTGCATATCGGTATTCCTCTCAAGAAAACCGCATGGTGAGCAACAATCTAATTATTCTCAAGTGAGTTGTATAAGTACAATACTTTGGTATCTCTAGGATAACCTACAATTGGCACTTATCCTTTGGGTTTTAGTTTGGTATCACCCAAACGTATGCCCAGCATACCCAAATCTTCAGGAATGTGAAACCCGGTTTCTTTCCCGTTCATATCTAATATGATGTCTGTCAAACAGATTATTATGGAACCTTATTCT
>SKCR01013192.1:0-21115 GCA_019454045.1 Zanthoxylum bungeanum
TAAAGTAAATGTATTTAATTAATTTAAATTATTTGAAAGGACAAAAATACCCTTCTCTCTCTCTCCCATTTTCGTACATATATATAAAAGAAATGGAAAATTATTTTTCATCATCTTCTTCATCAAGCCTTTAACGAAAATTACACCAAAAATGGGTTTGAAAATTTGTTTTAAAAATCCATGAAGAAAAGAAGAAAAAGCTTATGAAAATCAAATGATTAAAGGTAATTCTTAAACTCCCAAGCTTAGAAATTATGTTTCTAATATCTTGTTGATCTTTTGAGATCTTAGGATTTTTTTTTCATAAAATTTGGGGATTTTTTGTTTGATGGATGAATTGGAGGTGATTGATGCATGTGTGAAGTGTTTAAGGAAGTAATTAGTGTAATTATATTCCAGTTTTGTTCAAATTGTTGTTGGAAAATAAGTTGCCATTCTAGAGTTATTGATCCACTCTAAGATAGCCTAGAACTGTTCTTGATTGCTTCATGTGTGGTGGCTTTGGTTGGTGATAATATTAATTTGATTAATTGTGAAATTTTGGATTTAAAGCATGAAAAATGGGCAAATTCTGTTTTCTGGTCAGACCTGTTAAAACTAGAATTTATGTGATGATTTTGATGTCTTATGAATGTAATTGATGTGTTTTAGGAGTTGGCACAATTTCCGGAATGTGTTTCGGACTTGAAATAAGCGAAAACGGCCAAAAACGGCGTTACCGGGTGGATTTTGAGCCAACCGGGTGACGGCTGTGAAAACAGTGATTCCGTCACTGTTTGGGCAGCCCATGAACTGCCCTGACACTATTGGAGCTGACCTGGGCAGTTTCCATAAGTGTCAGGTAGTCGGTTCGGTCAAAAACACATTTTAGGAAATTTTGCGGAAAAACAGTTTTCGTAAAAGTTTCTTGAGTTTTCAACTTGTTTATGTTAATATTTGATATTAACATAAATAGGTTTAGGTGAAATATGAATAAATTATTTATATTAGATATTGAATAATTATTTGGTATTTTGAAAAAGTTTTAAAATAGGATTTCGCCAGAACTCGCGCTTCCGCTGCGCCCCATCACCCAAAACCCCAACATTATCATTCTTTAACAAGCCTTCAAATATCTTCATAAATGATAACATATCTCCTTGAATAGATTCTAGCTCTTCTTGGAGTTTTGCTGCTTTCCCACTCGCTTTCATTGCTTCCCACTGTGACTTTTCCAAGGCAGCTTGCTTGTCTGCAAGTTTTATCTTTGAAGAAAGATAGATGTGTTGGGTTCTCTAAGAATAACCTAGGATCAATTAAGCATAAAATCATGTCAATACAACAAAGTAAGTTACGGAAATACTCACTTTGATCAGCTTGGATGTAGGTGTAGAGTTCAAAACTTTTGCCTCCATTGAAGTTGTTCCAAGCTTCTCCTTTGATATATGTTGAGCTTCCAATCTTGTTCTTGAATTCCAAGCTCAATGGGAAAGTTTCCCTATCACCTTATATGATTCTTTGATTTGCTAGCAATGGAGATTTTGCAAAAAATCACATAGTTTCTTCCTAGTGACTCTCGGCCAAGGAGGAAAAATTTTGGAAAGAAAAATTTCTTCAATTGCCGTGAGAATGAGAGAATGAGAGGAGAAGAGAGATGAAGTGAAGTCTTGTATTTTTGATTTCCAAAACTAAAATAAAAGATATACCAAATGTTTGGTATATGTCACTCACTTCTTTTCACACTTGTGTGTTTTACAAGCCACCATCATTTCATCACCAAATTCCATCACCAAAAGGTAAGTTAAATGACAAGTGATGTGACATGTGGGCCCCACTTGATTCAAAATCCGAGTGGGCCCGCAACACACCACGGGCTCGGGTTCGCTAATTCCGAATTAACGAATTTTCCGTTGCGACGTAATTAAATCAAATTTAATTAAATAATTATGCCTAGTAAAATTATTATTCTCATCGCTAGCGAATTAATTCTAAATTAATTCGTTCGCCCAAATTGAAATCCAATTTTAATTCCGTTATGAAATCTAATTTCATTTAATATATCGAATATATTATTTTATTGATTAATTCCAAATTAATCATTCTCTCTCTTCAAATAGTATTTTATCCCAGATAAAATCTCTCTGTAATTAATCCTAGATTAATTATGTTCGAATCATACATCATCGGTGAATCTTCGGGAAGTGACCCATGAGATCCCTGGATATGTTGGTAGTAAATCCAGTCGTCGGACTATCCGAATACATGCGTACCTGGTATCACGTTCTTACCGATTTACAAGACATGGTTGGCTTCTAGCAAAGCACCGTGCCTACCCAATTCTCCAGAAATATTCGTTAAAGGAATATGTAATCTTTATCACGAATAGTATACATAGTATTACGTATTACGATCCAGTATCGGATGTCACATGCTAGGCCTGGGGCTGGAATTGTGTCTGCCCCGTACGAAGCACATATCAGATCTTTGGTAACTAGTCTCTATAATCGGATAATCATTACCTTGTCATATTATCCTGATAGCTGCAGCATACAAGAGTACCGGTTCCGTATCCTACGTGATCATCATCTCCATATTACTGAAGTGATACTTCCATCTTGACATCACACCCAATACTTTACGATTCTCAGTATACCCAGAAGAGGCGTACACAGAACCTGTTAAAGCCCCGGACGACCAAAACCAAAGTATATTGATTGTCGTAAGTATTATTGATGCAAGTCTCAGGTTAAGATCAAATACACCTACCCTGATTCGGACTCCCATAGACACATAGTGATACTACCAATGGGATTCCGAGGGGTCTATCCAGAGCGAAGCTGTTTCTGTACCATCGGTAAACAGAACCTCCTATTACACTTGCATGAGTATCCAATACCCAAATATATGAGAACTATGTCGTTACGCTTCCATAACACGCACAAGTGTAATACTAGCCTATTCCGCATTATCGATGTCCAGTCTCGATAATACTACGACTAGGGACATTTAATGATTAAACCTTACGTGGATTAATATTTTCTCATATCTTATTAATCTAGTACTAATCATATGGACTTTTATCATTTATATATCCCGGTAATCCAATTACAAATGATAAAAGAGCAATTTCTTTATCACATAGTTAATTTGTACAACAACATCATGTTCCGTACAAATAGTGATGCTATGGGTCATAATTGTCCAACAATCTCTCACTTGGCCTATAGCCAATCACTCAAGTGTCCTACACCTGAACTATGTACGGGTCGCTCAAATTTCTGCTGAGAAACAGCTTTTGTCAGCGGATTTGTAAGGTTATCATCTGATGCGATTTATTCGATCATCACATCGCCACGATGTATGATCTTACGAATCAGATGAAACAGTTGAAGTACATACTTGGATCGTTGATGAGACCATTATTTCCTTAGCCTGTGTTGTAGCCTAGCTCAGCTGCTAACAGAACTACACCTAATCTATTTAGGATTATATAGATCCAAAATGCTTCTTTTGCTGCCTCAGCTGCAGCAATATTTCGCTTCTGTTGTTTATTCGGCAACAGTATCTTGCTTGGAAGATTTCCAGCTTACTGTTCCGTTATTCAAACTATATAGTACCCTTATTACGACTTATAGTCGTTTTTGTCGGTTTGGAAACTTACAGCAGTAAACCCAGTTACTTCAAGTTCTCATTCTCCATAGATTAAGAAAGCATCCTTAGTTCATCTAGGATACTTAAGGATGTTATTAACATCAATCCAACGACTATCACTTGGATTGGCCTGATTGTGACTACATATGCTCAAAGCATATGAGACACTAGGTCACGTATATATTTTTCAATGTACGAGTTCTCGGAGAGTGCCAACAACTTTTAGATCTATCCTAGTAGATCCTTATTCCTAGAATAAAGGTTGCATATCCCAAGTATTCTATGGAGAATTTTCATGAAAGCCAAGCTTTCACCGATTGTATTATGGGAATGTCATTTCCAAGAAATGACATGTCATCATTACATAGGACAATCATTGTCAGTGCGGTCCCACTCACCTTCTTATATACACAAGAATTATTTTCATTTTGAATTAAATCATATACCATTATGATCTTATCAAAATGTTAGTTCCAAGAACGCAATGCTTGCTTCAATCCATGAATGGGTTGAATTAACTTGCAAACCTTGTTTGCATGTTTTGGTACGACGAAACCGTCAGGACATTGTAAACATCCTCCAAAAGATTTCCGTTTAAGGAAAGCGGTTTTGACGTTTAGCTGCCATATTTCACGAATGAAACTTGCAGCATTAGCAAGCATCATCCGAATGGATTTAATCATGGCAATGGTTAAAAGGTTTCTTCATAAACGACACAATATTGATGACGATACCTTTTCTCTACAAGCCTATCTTTGTATGTTTGAATGTTGTCATCAATGTTTGTCTTCCTTGAAGACTCAATCAGTACTAATAGGCACAATGTCTTCTGATACATCAATCAGTGTCCAAACTTAGTTGGTATACATGGAATCCATTTCGGACTTCATGGCACTTTGCCATAAAAGGGAGTCAATACGCGTGTATTACTTCCTCATACGTAACCGATTATTCTTCCTCAATGAGATTGACATCTTCATAAGGTGGGATCAGAAACCCATACCTC
Source organism: Zanthoxylum bungeanum (assembly GCA_019454045.1). NCBI lineage: Eukaryota > Viridiplantae > Streptophyta > Magnoliopsida > Sapindales > Rutaceae > Zanthoxylum > Zanthoxylum bungeanum. The sequence goes on from SKCR01013192.1 coordinate 4,637, forward strand.
CCAGGTTGTTTTTCTGACTCTCTCCGACTTACGCGGTTCTTGTGTATTCGAAGATTATTGGTACAATTTCATGCCAAATGAACTGTTTGTGTTCCATGAGGACTCGGTGCCTGGAACAGTATTACTCCGATTTTCATCGAGTTTTACTTTCCTCTCACTTACCACTGCATATAGGAATTCCTCTTAGGAAAACCGCATGGAGAGTAACAATTAAATTGTTCTCTTGTGAGTTGTATAAGTACTATATTTTGGTTTCCCTAGGATAACCAATTACAAATAGGCACTTATCCGATTTGGATTCTAGTTTGGTATCATCCAAACATATGCCCAGCATTCCCAAATCTTCAGGAATGAGAAAACCTGATTTCTTTCCTTTTCATATCTAATATGAAGTCTGTCCAATAGATTTTCATAGAACCTTATTCAAAATAAGTATTGCACTGTTTAATGTTATCCTCAGAAGGAAATTGGTAGCTCAGAGTGACTCATAATTAACCTTACCATGTCCAACAAAGTTCGGTTTCTCTGTTCGGACACACCGTCAATTTGAGGTGTTCCGGGAGGAGTCCATTATGAAAGAATACTATACTCTTTCAAGTAATCAAGAAACTCATATGTTAAAGTATTTTACACTATGGTCCGACCGTAATATTTTTAATACTTTTTACCGGTCTGTTTTTCTTACTTCGTGTCGAAACTCTTTGAATTTCTCAAAAGTTTCTGACTTATGTTTCATAAGATACACATAACCATAACGCGATGCCACATCCGTGAAAGTTACGAAGTATTCATATCCACCTCTAGCCTAGCTAGACATAGGCCCACTTACGTCACTATAAACGAGGGCTAACAGATCTGTGGCACTTGTACTTTTACCAAGTAAAATGTGTTTTAGGCACTTTGCCTAATAAACTAGATTCGTAGACATCATTTGAATTAGAATAAAATCCGTCCTAGTACCCACTCTTCGAAAGTGTGGATATACGAGTTTTGTTAATATGTCCCAGAAAACAATGCCACTTATAAGTCTCAACTGATTTATTCAGTTTGAGCTATTTGTTTGTCATGTCATGTGCATGAGATTTGTTTATATTCAAAATATAAATACTGGTATTCATATCTAATGTGTTTATCTCAATATCATCTTTATAAACAAAACACTTAGTGTTCTAGAATATAAAGGTATACCCACAACGGGTTAAACTTAGATATAGAGATAATGTTTATAGTCAAATTATGTACATTTTAACAGTTTCCTAATTCAAGTACATGCCCGAATGACAATTCCAAAACTTAGGTTTCTATAGTTAAAACAGCGACTCTCGTCCCATTTCCGATTCGTAGGCCGATCTCAACTGAAGTCAGTATCTTGCTCATCAGCAGATTCTGCACATCAGTACATATTTTGTACCACATATAGTATCAAAAATCCAATTTTGAAACTAATATTGAACATGTTTATGACAAACATATTTGAAGCCGGAGCCTTGCCCCGCCTTCACTTCCTTCATGTTTACCTTGTCCATACGGCAGTACGCTTCTAGTGACCCTGTTTGCCACAATTTAGGCAGACATCTTGGGATATGTCATTTGTCTTCCTAGAAGACTGTGATGATTTTGCCTTTGCCACTTTTAGAAGTTCTGGCTCTGCCTCCTTGAGCATATCCATAAACTCTTCAAGAGTTTACTATTGGTTCATAATGAACCTGCCTAAGCTTTCGGGTAGAGACTATAAGATCAAATCTTTGGAAGTCTCGGCCACGTAGATAATGCCCAGCTAACCTAGCTGATCGATGTCAGCAATCATCTACGACACCTAGTGCTCGACAGATGTACCTGTTAGGGTTGGTGCTCCTAGCGCCAATTTTATTATGTATTTCTATATAAATACTAATGTAACGTTTTATTATGAATAACATGAATAGATTTTTTTTATATAACTTCTTATTTTATATGGTAAAGACGTAACCGACCTTAGAATGATTAGTTATGATACAGTTGCAAAAGCTTCGCAACTGACATTGATTTGTATCATGACGTTGTCATTCTTAGACAGTTCCCGGTCAAGGTTTACACTACTTGGTCAGTAAAGTAAACCCATAGAGACTGATACATGTCGTATATTGGAATCTTGGATTCCGATGGTTTCTCAGTGAACCATGAGTCTTGGAGACTCGTATAGACGTGTAGGTGTTTATAGTGGATAAACACTGAATGACTCACCAAAGATTCTTAATGGATAGTACACCAACGTCAATAAGAATCTTCCCCTGTTGAGTGAACATAGTGATTCTTCGACTTGAGATACTACTGTGGATATCTGAGTTATCATCCACACTTAGATGGCAGTCACGTCACCGATCTATTTAGATCAGACCTCCGCCTGTTCGTTGGGTGTGGACTGATGCTCAGGATATCATGTGTATCAAGATAGGATCTGTCAGCTCTGTGTACAGAGTATATGTATTCAATATGGAATTAACAATCTGTTAAATCCATGGGCCCGTGGTACACTGTAGAAATTAGTTCTAAGTGTTTTTTAAGGGATTGCTAATAGAAACGTCGACGTGATTATATCTATAGAGATTTGACGTTTGTATCTATATCTCTGAATTAATCCGGATACCTGTGACAGAGGGATTATACGTATGCAGTGACCTCGACCTGTATAATTCAATGAGTTTATCCGTGTTCGTCATAATTTACGAGTGGGTGAATTATGGGCACGTAATTTGATTTCGTGACGGATATGCCTGAATCTAGAGAGTCCCACTAATGAAATTTACTCGTTGAGCACTAGTGCAACTGTTATGAATAATAGTGATTATTTATAACTCGTTTAATGGTTAAACGAAAAATACATACAATCAGGACCTATCGGTCATTTCCAATATTGATGTGTATTTTATTTAATACTTGATTTTATTAAATACACATTAATAAAATATCAAATTGTGATATTTTACTTATATCATTGATATATGTATTTGAGATATTTACTGTAAATATAATACATATATTTAAGATATTTATATTTATTAATTATTTATTTAATTGTTAAATAATTATATTAATTTATAAAATAAATATTTTTATGTCATGATTAAGTGGGAAATGGCTTGGTATAATTGGAACACAATTTCTCAACTTTATTAAAGTAAAATTGTTGCTTTATTAAAGTTTGTATGTGTGCCAGTTATAATGATACAAAAAAAAAATTTTATTTATTTTTTTTGCCATAATCGGCAAAGTGGGTTTTGATTTATCAAAATGGTTTTGATTTTTTTTCAACATTTAGACAAGTTTCACAAAATATTTTACAAAGTAAGGTTGAGAGAAAAACTTGAAGAAAAAGGAAATTCATCCACAAAGTCTTGAATTTGTAAGTAATTTCTAATTTTCTTCAATTAAGAAATTGTTTCCATGAGCCTAAGCTTCAATTAGTGATGCTTATAATTTTCTCTAATCCTTAAGTATGTAATTTAATTGTGTTTAAAGCTTGTTGGATGTGATTAGCATGTGTGATTAATTATTAAGCTAATTAAGAGTAATTAAGCTTAATAAATTAATTAGAAAATTAAAGTTGTCATTCTAGAGTTAATTAGCCATTCATAATTAGCCTAGAATTGTTCTTGATTAATTTCATGATGGTGGGAATTAATTGGTGTAGTAATCTGAAGATTAAAGTATTGAATTTTATTATTTAGTGTAAATTGCCCAATTTGAGTGATTTGTGAAATTAGGGTTCTTAACCCACTCAAATTTTGGGGCTTTTTATATATAAGCTTTAATTTGATGCATATTTGATGCATGTAAAATTTGGGATTAATTGGATTTGATCTTGATGTGTTATGAACAAATTAGGCCAAATTATAATTAATTAAAATTTCGGGCTGTTTTGTAAATTCCATAAAAATTTCGGGCTGGAAAAATTTTCTGGTTTTGTTGCAAACTTGTAAAAATTATTTTGGGATTAATTTGGAATTAATTAAATATGTAATTGACATATTTAAAACTAAAATCATTAATTTGTAAAAATTTGGGGTAATTTTGTAATTAAAAGAAATATGATTTCTTAGGTTATATTTCATAATTTAAGTATTGATTAATTAAATAAATAATTTTATTTAATTGTTCCAAGAAAATTTTTTGAAATCGGAGAAATCATTTTTCCGCGTTTCGTTGTGCTAACATTGTAATTCCCAATAAAACCCCAATAATACCCTCTGACATACGCGAGCGAAAGAGCTTCTTTTGCAATTTGTACTTCTAAGATCTAAGAATAGATCTATGAAGATTCTTTAATTTCAACATCATTGAATAAGGATCTAATCCTTAGTTCTGACGACGAAATTAAGGAGTCATTGCAGTATGCATAACAGATTGAGCATTAAAGTTATCATCATCACCATGAGTCTTCCAAAGCTCATGCTCCACTATTTGCTCAACTCCGGTCTCAGGCCCGAGAGGTTTCTCTATCAAATAGAATAACTTCTCAGTTCCCAGGACTATCTTGAGGTTTTATTCCCAATCTGAAAATTGAAGCCGTTAAAAGATATTTTCTCCCATGATTATGTTCTAAACGCTAATCTTTCAGTTATCTTGATTGCAATAGTCCAACTATCCAATCAACGATTTCAGGTACAATCAAATATAATGATTATTATAGTCTAACTATATAATCAACTACTATTTGATTGGTTAAATTCAAATATATTGATTACTATAATCCAATTATAGAATCAACTATAAATGAAGTAGTTTGAATACAGTCCAACTGTTTAATTTAAAACAACAATTAAATATTAATCCAACTAATATATATTTAAATAATGACGAAAAATGAAATGAGCGTGTTTTGGTAAGTATCTAAAAGAAATTGCAAATTTAATACTTGCCTCCCACTAGGCGAGCCTCTAACCCTCTGTGGAGTACTCAGGAAACCTAGTTTCCCAGTGAGCTAGAATCCCGTTAAATAACACATAACCTTGACTTTGGCCAACAAGATGTATGATATTTAACTAGGTAGATCTCTAAGATCAATTGGATCTCATCCAATTCCTAGATCTAGTAGGTGGACCTCCAAGTCCGAAACATATATAATATATATGCCAATTTATCCAATATATTTTCCTAACCTTTTCCTATAAATCATTAGGCATTGGCTTTGGCACAACAAGCTTAATGATTCCAGTTAAGCGGGACCCATTGACTTTGGAAAGCTTCGTAATCGATGCCGATGGACAAGTGATCTTGACTTTGGCCAACAAATCACAACTTGGACAAGACATACGATATGGAACAAAGCCTTCATGATTCAAACACATCCGCGATGGACAAAGCTCTTGCCTTTGGCCAACAAACCAGTGCCAATCTTGGATCTTGAGAGATAATCACTCAATGAAAGGAAATTGCTTAATATTTGTTGAGGGTTTTTCGCGTAATTGGCAACCAATTAATTATCTTTGATTAGGTCTAATCATACACCCTTAAGCATGCATTCTAAAAGCATAATAAGTAGCGAATTAAAATAATAATGATATGCGGATGGATATTTAAAACATTTTGTTCATAGAAAAAATCTCTCCATTTCCTCTCCCCGACTAGCACTATTCTTACTTCTACCCAATTACATAATACTTCTAAAGAAACCTCATTTACATTGAGGGGAATATGTGAGAAGAGAATTACAAAGAATCGAGAGATAAAGGCTGGACACGCAGGTCCAATTTAATAAATTCTAAATTTATTACAATAATTTCCAAAATTGCCCTCACCAATCTAATATCTATCCGATATACATTATTCATACATCACATCCATATATTCACACAAAGCATGTTATCAATCAATCTAATCCAATTAATTAATCTTTGATTAATGATCATCCAATGTTCAAACAACAATTTGATTTGCGCGAGTCCAACTCGTTTAAGAATAAGTACTCAAAGTGCGAATTCTTGAATTATATCGAATTACACTTTTAAATCCAATTTAATTTGTATTCAATACTAATTCTTTATTTAATTCCAAATTAAATAATTACACTTTAAATGTGCCTTAACGACTTAGATTCCAAATCTAATCTTAATGGGTCTCAAAGCCCAATTAATATCCAATGTCAATTTAATTAAAGTCCAATGGGCTTTTAATTAATTTATAAGGCATGGACTTTGGCAACCAAAACCCAATAAGAAATCACCATTTGCCACAAAATTAATTTTGGCCCATTAGGCCCAATTAAATTTTAAAGGCCCAATAATCATATTTGGACTTTATGGAAATGGTTTTAGGCCCAATTGGATCCAACAAATTATCTTAAACCAAACTGGATCTAACCAATCCCATTAAGCCCAAATACAATATTTTTAGCCCAATTCCAAATTAAGCATAATTAATTTAATCACAATATTCCAAATATCATAATTATTTAATTAATGTGTATTAGCCATAATTAATTAGTTAAATTAATATTTCCAAAATACCAATTTATATAATTAATCATGTTTTATTATTATCAATACATGTCCAACACAAATGAAGCAAAATCAACCTCATTTCATGCTCACAAAGTCACGGCAATCATGGGATTTTTATATCCAATTTTTATTTCAATCCAATTAAATCACAAATCAATATACTCATGCATTTTAAACACATCCAATTGTCTAAAATTCAAAAATCACCATGACTTTAAAAGGTCCAAACTCTCGGCCAAGCATATGGAATTTGGGGAAATTTTATCCAATTCAATTCTCAATTCCTAAGATGCACAAATCCAATTTAACATCATCCAAGCTCAACCAAAACCTCAATTTGAAGAAATCATGCATAAATCATAAAAGCCCCAAATTAAAGTCTATGAACCCTAAAATATTTCATGTTTAATTTAGGCTCTGATACCATTGTTGGGTTCTCTAAGAACAACCTAGGATCAATTAAGCATAAAATCATGTGAATACAACAAAGTAAGTTGCGGAAATACTCACTTTGATCGGCTTGGATGTAGGTGTAGAGTTCAAAACTTTTACCTCCATTGAAGTTGCTCCAAGCTTCTCATTTGATGTATGTTGAGCTTCCAATCTTGTTCTTGAATTCCAAGCTCAATGGGAAAGTTTCCATATCACCTTATATGATTATTTGATGTGCTAGCAATGGAGATTTTGCAACAAAATCACCTAGATTCTTCCTAGTGAGTCTCGGCCAAGGAGGAAAAAATTTGGAAAGAAAAATTTCTTCAATTGCCATGAGAAGGAGAGAATGGGAGGAGAAGAGAGATGAAGTGAAGTCTTGTATTTTTGATTTCCAAAACTAAAATAAAAGATATACCAAATGTTTGGTATATGTCACTCACTTCTTTTCACACTTGTGTGTTTTATAAGCCACCATCATTTCATCACCAAATTCCATCACCAAAAGGTAAGTTAAATGACAAGTGATGTGACTTATGATGTGACATGTGGGCCCCACTTGTTTCAAAATCCGAGTGGGCCCGAAACACATTCCGGGCTCAGATTCTCTAATTCCGAATTAACGAATTTTCCATTGCGACGTAATTAAATCAATTTTAAATAAATAATTATGTCTAGCAAAATTACTATTCACATCGCTCGAGAATTAATTCTAAATTAATTTGTTCGCCCGAATTAAAATCCAATTTTAATTCCGTTACGAAATTTAATTTCATTTAATATATCGAATATATTATTTTATTGATTAATTCCAAATTAATCGTTCTCTCTCTTCAAATAATATTTTATCCCAGATAAAATCTCTTTGTTATTAATCCTAGATTAATTATATTCGAATCATACGTCATCGGTGAATCTTTGGGAAGTGACCCATGAGATCCCTGGATATGTTGGTAGTAAATCCAGTCGTCGGACTATCTGAATACGTGCATACCCGGTACCACGTTCTTACCGATTTACAAGACATGGTTGGCTTCTAGCAAAGCACCGTGCCTACCCAATTCTCCAGAAATATTCTTTAAAGGAATATGTAATCTTTATCAGGCGTAGTATACGTAGTATTGCGTATTACGATCCAGTATCGGATGTCACATGCTAGGCTTGGGGCTGGAATTCTGTCTGCCCCGTACGAAGCACATATCGGATCTCTGGTAACTAGTCTCTATAATCGGATAATCATGACCTTGTCATATTATCCCGATAGCTGCAATATATAAGAGTACCAGTTCCGTATCCTACGTGACCATCATCTTCATATTACTGAAGTGATACTTCCATCTTGACATCACACCTAATACACTACGATTCTCGGTATACCTAGAAGAGGCGTACACAGAACCTGTTAAAGCCCGGAACGACCAAAACCAAAGTATACTGATTGTCGCAAGTATTAGCGATGCAAGTCTCAGGTTAAGATCAGAAACACCTACCCTGATTCGGACTCCCATGGACACATAGTGATACTACCAATGGGATTCCGATGGGTCTATCCATAGCGAAGCTGTTTCCGTACCATCGGTAAACAGAACCTCCTATTACACTTACATGAGTATCCAATACCCAAATATATGAGAACTATGCTGTTACGCTTCCATAACACGCACAAGTGTAATACTAGCTTATTCCGCATTATCGTTGTCCAGTCTCGATTATATTACGACTAGGGATATTTAATGATTAAACCTTACATGGATTAATATTTTCTCATATCTTATTAATCTGGTACTAATCATATGGACTTTTATCATTTATATATCCCGGTAATCAAATACAAATGATAAAAGAGCAATTTCATTTGTCACATAGTTAATTTGTACAACAACACCATGTTCTGTACAAATAGTGATGCTATAGGTCATAATTGTCCAACAAGATGTTAACAACATGAAATTGTCCATTTCATGTGTGTGGGAGATGAGAGAATAAAGAGAACTAGAAAACAACTATTCATAAATAATGGAAAACCATTGGGCAATCACTACACTTCAAAACCATAGGACTGGAAATCTTGGTACCTTTGCATCAGAAAGTTGTAGCTGGATAGACTTAATTAGTGAGTCCTTTTCTACAGCCTGGTGTTTCATCTCATCAAGTTTCAAATGAACAGTACTCACCTGACTCTTTGAACTCTCCAGTGATTTCAAATGTTCATCTTTCTCCAATATTTTTCTCTGCAGATCCTCCATTTGTTCTCTCAACACAGCCAACTCTTCTATTTCCTTTTCCGATACCAAAGCCCTAGAGGACAATATTGAGAAGGTATCGGCATCTTGGTCACCATTAGCATTCTTACCTACGTCTTTATCTCCAATGTCCTTCTTCTTTTTGGGGGGAAGGCATTGAGCCGCATTTCTACCTTTTGGATCAGTTATCTTTAAATGAATAAAAAGAAAATAATTAATTCTCATTTGACAAACCACAAATAGCAAATAGATATTTCACCAAAACCAAGATTTTGTAAAGAATAATCAAACTTTTTAACACCATAAAAAGCACAATGACAGAGATATATCATAAGAGAGAGATTAAAAAGTGAAGAATTTATCAGAAGAAAAAAATTGAAATGTAAGCAGCAATTCAACGAGAAATGAAAATTTGATATAGGAATTCAGAATGTTATTATACAAAGTGAGATTTGAAAAATAAAGAATTTATCGGCTTACAAAAAAGTGAGGGTGCGCGCCAGTGGCTAGTCTAGTGACAAGCAAGTAATTGCTCAACAAACAGCAGATAAAAGGGACAAAACTTTTGCAATGGACTTCTCACAACAAAAATAAGATAAATAAACTCTATCATGCTTAGGAGCCCTTCCACACTGAAACATAAAATAAGATGGTTATGCATGAATGCAAGTGTACATTCTTACATATTTCAATAGTAGTTGGCATTTGAACTCAGAGGAAATGTTGTTTATGACCAGAAAAAATGTACCATAGTGGATTAGAGAATCACAAGATTCAGTCATGTTAAATTTGGTACGATTGATAACTCTTCTATTTCCATTGAGTTTTGCCCTCACAGACCAACCCATCAATCTCCTAATTACCAAAATCACCAATCATTTGCCTTAAACCCCAATGGCAACTGATAAGAGGCTCAATATCTTAACGCAGCTTTAAAATGCCTCACCGACCAAACCAATTATAGTGCTATAAACCAAATTGGCGCAGCAAGATACGGTCAACCTTCCCTCAAACCTAACTAAAAGCCACATCCAAAATCCAAAATGCCACCCTAAATACCAATGCAAGACAAGAACTTTTACTTTTTTACTATTGGAAATTAATTGTTGTTAATTATTTGATGTTGTTAAATAACAACAATTAGTAATAATTTCATTTGGAAATTATTAAGTTAATTATTTGGTGTTGTTAAATAACAACAATTAGTAATGATTTCATTATTAAGTAAACAACAAGAGTTGTTAATCAAATAATTAAGTAACAACAAGAGTTGTTAAGTAACAACAATTAGTAAAATGTTAAATGGGGAACAAATGGTACACCCATGATGGTAACATTTTTGGAAGGGTTAGAGAAAGTCATTATGCATCCAAATACATGTGATTACATAGTAATCAATGCATGTGATTAAATAGTAATCAAGGATTAATAGTAATCCATGCATGTGAGCTAATAGTGACTTGATTTCCTCCTATAAATAAGACCATTTGCTTATTGAGTTAAGCAATCAATTAAGTTTGATTAAGAGGTCTCTACAAGTTTAAGGTATGCAATTGTGTTGTGGTTAATATAGATTTATTTCAATTAGCATGTAAATAAATCTAGGACTAGTAATACATGTATGGTTAGATCCTAAGAGGACAAACATGTAAAATATATTAGGAATTATGTTTCCTAACATTGGTATCAGTAGCTTAAATGCATGTATTCTAGTTGGATTACACAAAAATTGCATTAACATGTATGAATAATTAAGAAAATGCTTCTGTTTTTGTTTTTTACAAAATGATTTTCTTCCATCTTTGGGCCTTTATAACTCTCTGTAGAAAATTGATAATCGCATGTTCAAATATGTTTTGAAAACTAAGTCATGAGATCTTCAATTTGGTATATCATTTGCTTAATTTGGATTAAAATTGAGAAAGATATGGACCCTAGAAGTTGGCTAGTTGAATCTGTTATTACCCAGAAAAACACTCCCAGAAGCGCCGTACTACATGTCATCCACGGTTTAGGAAACCGGACGACAAGTCGTCCGCTAACGAGGTACGTGTTGGGGTTGGTGCTCAGAGCGCTAATCCGGATAGTATTTATGTCTGATTCATGAATACGAACATCCCCTTATTCCATAATATTACTTATTTATGGTTGCACCTCTTGTTCTTATATACGTATTCGATCTGATTACGATTAGATTGAAACTAAATGTTGTTTAGTGATATGTATATATTAGACAAAGACCCGATAATATATAATGCAATACACAGTTACAAAGATAGTTTGTAATTGACATTGGGAAGTGTCACTGCTATATGTATATTATCAAACATAGTTCCTGGTCAAGATTTGCTAACACGGGTCGGTTAGTCAAATCCGTTAAGACCAGTACATGTCGTATATCGTGACTTGGTCCGATGGTTTATCCCAATGAACCATGAGTCTATGGAGACTCGTATAGACGTGTAGGTGTTTATAGTGGATAAACACTGAACGGCTCACCGAAGATTCTTAATGGATGGTACGCCAACGTCAATAAGAATCTTCTCGGGTTGAGTAGCATAGTGGTCCTTCGACTTGAGACACCACTGTGGATGTATGAGACATCCTCCACACTTAGATGGCAGTCACGTCACCGATCTATTTAGATCAGACCTCCGCCTGTTCGTTGGGTGTGGATCGATCCTCAGGATATCCTGTGTGTGTCAAGATAGGATCCGTCAGTTCTGTGTACAGAGCATAGGTAGTCCATATATTATTAGCAGTCTGTTAAATCTGTGGCCACAGTATACATCGGAAGTAAGTTCCGAGTGTTATTTAGAGATTGCTAATAGATACGTCGACGAGATAATACCTATAGAGATTTGACGTTTACATCTATATCTCTGGGATTATCCGGATACCTGTGACGGAGGGATTATACGTATGCAATGACCTCGACCTGTATGATTCAGCGAGATTATCCGTGATCGTCATAATCTACGGGTGGATAGATTATGGACATGAAATTGGATTTCGTGACAGATATACCTGAATCTAGAGAGTCTCAATAATGAAACATACTCGTAGAGCACTAGAGCAACATTTATGAATAATGATGATTATTTATAAATCGTTTAATCGTTAAACGAAAATACATGCGAACGGGCCGAACCGTCATTTCCTAATTAATGTGTATTTGTATTTAATATATGATATTATTAAATACACATTAATAAATGTTCAAATAAATGTATTTGACATATATCATCAATATATGTATTTGAGATATTTAAAGTAAATATAATACATATATTTGATATATTTGTATTAATTAATTATTAATTATTTAATTGTTAAATGATTAATATGATTAAAATATAAATATATCACCAAATGATAAAGTTAAGAAATGATTACAAATGTAAAAGTTTGACTTTACATTAAAGGAAAAGGTTGTCAAATTGATTTTGACTTCTTAAGATATTTGTTCAAAAATTGTTTGAAAAATTAAAATATCTTTTTCCTTTATTTTTGATTAAATTCGGCCAACACCTTAATTAAATATAATGGTTATATTTTTTGAGTTGCAATTGTTGACTTGCTTTATTCATTTAAATTGTTTCATGATTAAAGTAACAAGTTGATAAGTAACTTTAAATGAAACAAAAATAATATCTAGATATTATTTCTTCACCAAATTTCGGCCAAGGCTTATTTGGAGGAGGTATATATTGTTTTGTTTCATTTTTAGGGTTTAAGAAGTTCATATACACAAAATAAACATAAAAGAAAGTTGAGAGAAAAGCTTGAAGGCCAAAGGAGAAAAGGCTTGAAAACTTGGATTTTGTAAGTCTTTCTTTAAAGCTTTCAACTTGAATTGTTTCTAACATACTTGGCATCATTTTTGTTGCTTTGATGTTCTGTCTTCTTTTATAGTTTATGTTTATTTGGTTGTGAACTTTGATGGAAGTGTAGTGCATGTATAATGAAGGAAAGTTGTGACTATTGTAGTTATAAGCTTTCTTTTAAGGTTTTGGAAACCATGTTGCTAATCTAGAGTTGTTGACCCAGTCTTAGATGACCTAGATTTGATCTTGAGTTGTTTCATTGTGTTGAGACTTTGATTGGATGGAAGAAAGATGATTAAAGTGTTGCATTTAACCAATTTGGTCTAATTTGTCCAATTTGATGAAATTGAAAAATTAGGGTTTAAGAACACTTCCAAATTTGGGTATTTTCATATATGTTGTGCATTTGGATGTGTATATGATGCATATAAAGTTTCATGTTCATTGGATTACATCTTGATGTGTTTTGATGCATGAAATGACAAAGTGCACAAAATGGCACCAATGTGGTGCATTCGGCCTTGATGAAGAATTTGGGGATTTTTGTTGCTTTTTGTGTTTTGATGTTTTGAACATGCTAAGTTCATCTTAGAAATGATTTAGAATCATTCAAAATTGATTAGATCAATTTCGGACTAAAATGGACAAAATACCAAAGTAAGGGTAATTTGGTAAATTCACCTAAATATGATTTATTGAATTTTATTTCATAATTTGATTATTGGAATATTAAATAAATATGTTTATTTAATTAATCCGAGAAAAATTTTTGAAATCGGAAGATACGATCTTCCGCCGCTTCCGCTGCGTTACCGGATTTAGCCCCTAAAACCCCTACAAAATGGTATCAGAGCGAGTCTGATTCTAGGCCTCCATAAATGATTAGCTTGTTTTATTCAATGTTTAATCATGTTTTCTTGACTTTATACATGCTTGGTATAATCTAATTTGATTAGATTTAGGGTGTATGACACTTAATGGAATATCCCCGCTTAATAGGTTTTAAAGTAACTAGTATTTGGAATACTTGTTTCTTGGTCCGTCTTGTCAATACGGTTTATAAATATCTTTTCGTTGACTACATCCGAGACCGTGCCTCTGCTGTGAGGATGTAGCTGATAGAAATTTATTTATGTCGAATGTATATTAGATACTAGATAAATTCAAGCGAAAGCGGAATCCTGAACGTGCCCTAGCTGTCAGGGTTACGCAAGTAACTTGAGTTTATCATTGACAAGTTTAACCTTGGTACGTCTCCTTGTGGGCCTGCCTTCGCAGCGACAACGAGAAACGACCAGGACCGGAACCTCGGAGTCACTGGTGAGTGATTGATAATTAGTTGTCTACCTGTGAATATACGTAGGCGAGACCGTGCCTCTGCTGTGAGTCGAAATATATTCATGGGGTCCTCTTTCCACTATGGAATTTGATTTAATTATTGAATTCTCGTCTTTCCGTTGGGGATTACGGAATTACGTAAAATAGTGGGAGGCACTGCTAAGTTTAAAATATTCCATAACTTAGGCAGTGTATGTTGTTATGGAAATTGTCGCTTGTTTGTTTCCTTATTCTATTGTTTATATAGAATTAAACTTTTATTTACTGCACACATATTATGATATGTTATCTGACTAGACTCTTGGTTGCAGTCATTCTAGAATAGGTTCTAGATACTACTAGACTAGGATATTATTAGATTAGTCTAGACCATCGGGAACTGTTGTTCTGATTTTCTTCAAAAATCAAGATGGTTAATGACTTAGTTTCTAAGTCACAACAGATAATCTAGATAGATATCCCCTTTAGGATATAATACTTTAGAGACAATAGTTTCTTATGCAGTAAGAATTGACTTGAATTAGTTCATGTCTCGAGATTCTTGACTGGCATTTAGAAAGCCCTATTAGGTATTTGTTTATCTAGTAATGACATTCTAAGCTTTAATTACCTTTAGAGGTAATGTGTCTGACACAATTTGCTAATCAGTTATTTAAAATTGTTGTGAATAGTTGAATGCAAATAGTAAAGCTAAAGAAAGGAGATGCGTATATTTGTGTATAGAAAATATTGATTTTCACAATACTACAACTATAGGTATTGGATACCAGATCTCCCGTCTAGTTATTTGAAATATTGGTTAACGATTGTTTTGATATTTGATATCGGAACTTGCGACTATTGGATAGTCACTTGTTCTTTATAAATAATTGTTACATATTTTATAATAACTAGTAGTGTCATTGACGTAGAGATAAACATTAAGAAAAATTATTCAGTAAAGTAAATAATTTAGAACGGTGCTTTATGAATTTAATCACTTAAGTATTGGATGCTCAATCCGTATGGTAAATGATGGTTTGATACTAGATCAAACTATACATCCTTATCCATTTAATGAATATTGTATTCAGGAAAGTGATTAAGATCTCATTTAACCAATGATTGTCATTGGACCACCAAATTTATTTAACTGATACATTGGATGTATGTGGTTTATAAATAATAATTGCTTAAGGTAGCTTTCTTTACTTCGTAACTTAGTTGATGAATTGTCATAACTTAGTTACGTGTTTCTGAAGGAACACATATTGAAAGTCTTGAAAGTATCAAGTACTTTCAATCCATTCTGATGAAACGTAGATTGAACATTTTTGACTTGTTCAAATATATTCAATCTAAAGGTTTTAGAGAATTCTATCCTCAAAATTCATAACATGTCTTTGAACTGTTCAAAGATCTTTGATACGATCAAACGTATGAATTTAAAGCAATTAGTTCTAAGGTTATTTAGTGAATATGATTCATATTCAATATTGTTCTTCCACGATTCCATCTTGATGGAATTGAGTAGTGGGAGCAATCGAATCTTATATGATTTGATTCGTCTGATATTGAAAGTTACCGAATTAGTTTCAATACTCTTGGGGTTATACTCCAGTAACACTAATTCATCTCTTTAATTAATGTTCCATTATTTTCTACAGTTGCATATATGATATGTATAGGTAGAAAATTTGAATCTTGAAAAGTTTGAGATTTCAATCTTTCTTTTATATAATAGTTATATAATGGAAATTACTTACACCTCGGAGGTATAAGTAAAAGTTTATCGTTTATTCTGTTTAATAGAATATTGTATTCTATTTAATAGAATATCTTTCATACGATTCTAAGTAATAAAATCGTTTTATTACTTGGTGTGTAACATCAGATGTTAACTATTGTAGAAAAGACTTGACTTATTGAAGTCAAATGTGAGAATGATAAATTATAAATGGAACTACGTAATTAATAAGATGAAACAACCCTTATACATCTTCCGTACATGTCCAATAGGATAACAGAATCATTCACGAGTATTTGATACTTAATGGTTCCGTTGTTTTCTTACTGAAGAAAAAATTATCCTATAACTTATAATGGAAGCGATATTTGATATCGATTCTGGAAGTTCACCATTGAACCTTAGATCTAAGATTGTTCATAGCTTACTATGAT
>SKCR01013193.1:0-21198 GCA_019454045.1 Zanthoxylum bungeanum
GACGGATATTAAACGGCACCCGTTTTTTGATGGGATCAAGTGGCCGTTGATCAGAAACTATAAGCCGCCGGAGGTGCGTGGGCTCGTAAGGAGAACAAGGTCGCACGTGAGCCACGTGACAGGGATCGTTTCTTCTTCCCATAAGAAGAATAAGCGTTGCTGGTGGAAGAAACTTGCATTATTTACGACAAATAATAAGGGTCTAGAAATTACCATAATTTGAGCTTAAATCGAAATAATAGCAATTACTATCAGTATTATTATGTTAATAATAAGTCTAGCAAATGTGCTTAGGATTTTTTATTATTATTATAATAATTATTATTATTATTTTAATTATAGAAATATAGTGAGGAATTTTAGGCGATTTTTCAATTTTGGTGGAGTTTTTATATAGTTTTCTACAAATGTGATTTACTTTACTGTATATGAATCGAGACGACATACATGAAGATTCATGTTATTTTCCTGATCTTGTTCTTCATTTAATTATGGTATTCATGCATCATTCTATTTTTTTTTTTTAAATGCTGTTTCGTGAATTTTTTTAATTATGCTAAAAAAAACTATGAAATTTTGAAGGCAAACTGATGGTGTGTTTACATACTTATTATTAGAGTAAGTTGGAATCAGAATGATGAATGAAAATGAAAATAAATTGTTTATTTAACTATAAAAGTTATAATTAGAATCAAGTTATATTTTCATTGTTTTGTCTATTAATTATAATAAATTGTTAATAAGTTACGAAAATATTTTTAATTAAAATTACATATTAATTTATTATTATTTATTATTAAGTTATTAATTTATTATTTAATAAATTAATTTTATTATTTATGATTTATTAATAAATTTTTGTTAATTATTAATTAATTCAAAATTGTCTATTCCGTTATCTTCCTCAAAGTTTGAACATAAATGACAAGCTAAATATAACTATTTAAAAACCACAAATTCATGTCACTTTAGGGACTTTTAGGCTTGGACATCGGATCAAACGAATCCGAATTCGATAGAGAATCTGATTTGATAATGAATCTGGTAGTAGATTCGATTCAATAACAGATCTGATTCGATAACAGATCCAATTCGAATCCACTACCGAATTCTTTATCAAATAGGATGCTCTATCGGATTCGGATCTGTTATCAAATCGAATTTATCCCATTCGTTTAGATTTCAAATCGAATCGAATAAATCTGATTCAATTCAATAGTTATCGGATCAAATCCGATCGGATTCAATAAGGACTTAAAATTTGATCGAACCAAACAAGTCCACTCTAATCGAATTGAATCGAGATTCGGTCCGATCCGATTCGAATCATATAGTGCCCACCCCTAGGGGCTTCTGCAACATACTTGAACTAGTCATGCTAATATTTATGCACACAAAGTAAAAAATAAATGAATAATAAGCAGTACTCTTAGAATATCAAAGACTCATGTTTAATAATACCCATGTTATTCCTCCTGCAACTTTTTATTTTTTATTTTTTTATCATTAACAATGGAAGATGTATGATTTTATTTTAAGGGTGATTACATTTAATTTTCTTGTAATATCAGAGTCGCGACACTGACCTATGTAAAATGTTGGCAGTGAGCAAATTTACTTTGAATTCAACCCAAAACACTACCAATTTTTTCTAAACACTTCAATACAGCTAAAATCCAATTTAATATAAAAATCAACATCAACACTGTTGGGGTTGGTGCTTGGATGACCAATCTGAATAATATAATGTACATTTTATTATTTATTAATAAAATAACTACATTTGTATTTCATACCTTATTAATGATATTGTCATTATACATATTAGATTGATGTATAAATATGTTAAGAATGACATCGACCTTAGAATAGTCATGTAGTAATACTGGACACTAGGTGGTCCGACATTGAGATAAATATTACTATTATAAACTACTCTTAAATTAAATATTCCTAGTCGTTGGTTTTAGAATATGGTCGAATCCCTATAATCTAGAAGACTGACACATGTCGTATATTAGAATTGGAGTTCCAATGGTTTAACCCGATGTACCATGAGCTTTGGAAGCTCGTATAGACGTGTGGGTGTTGGTTGGACCGAATACTGAATGACTCACATATGATTCCTAATAGTTGGGAGTACACACCACCGTCAATAGGAATTTCTTCGAGTCAAGTAGTATATGTGATCCTTTGACTATAGGATAACATTGATTTTGTGTGAGACCCTCCACACTTTGACATGAGATGTGCGCCTTAGAAACTTGACGGTGTATTCTATGTTTCCTAAAGCAACTCGGATAGCCTACGACGGAGGGATTGATAAACATATGTGATGACCTCGACTTGTATAGTTCAGAAAGGTCGTTCGTGTTCTTCGCGAATTCGGAGGTGGCCGAATTGCGTACATATTAACTAGGCTTATATGACGAACATGCCTGAACTTAGAGAGTCTCAATATGAAGTGTACTTTTTGAGCACTTTAGTAGCCGATTAATTTTGATAAAAGATAATATTCGATATTATAATTATCAACTAAGATAATCAAGTGTTATTGGATAACATTGATTATTTACTTTGACCTAATTTGATTAATTCAATAATTACACAATGGCTTAATTGTAAATTCATAAATATCTCTACCATTTGAGGATATTTTGGTAAATGAAAATATGTAATTATAGGTTTTTTTGGCTTGATTTAATTGGATTAAATCAAAGTGGAAGACATGTAACTAATTCATTAATTAAGCTTTGTCTTGATTTAATTGGATTAAATCAAAGTGGTAGACGAAGGTGATTAGTCACACTTAATTATAAATATTTGGATAAATTAGATTAAGCCCACATAAAATTTGATTAGAACTTTTATTAATTAACAATTACCTAAGTTTTGCTATAAATAGCAAACTTGAGCAATGTTTTAATTAAGCTTGAGAAAACTAAATACAAGTAATTCTTGGAGAAATTAACTTAAGTTATAGAAGTGTTTAAAGAAGCTTTGTGAGGTCTTTACAACATTTCATCTAAGAGAAATCAAGATTGGATCTTGGAGTGAAGCTTGCTAGTATTGGAATCAAGTTTGGATCTTGGAGTCAAGCTTGCAAACCTTGGAAGTTCTCCAACAATTTCAACAATGAGAAGGAGATTGGATCTTTGTATCAAGCTTACTAGGTAATGTTTAATCTTCTCCTAAACTATGTTCTTCATTTGTGAGTTTTCATTAGTGAGACATATATTGATGAATTATGTATTGGATGCATGATTACATAGCTTAAAGTTGAAATAAGGCTAATAAATTGTGTTAGGATGCTTTGGAAGTATAAACACAATATGCTTGTTAATTAGGTCAAATATGTTAATGTTGTACATGAAATAATTAATAAGAGTTTGGAACTCTAGATTAAAGCTTAGAGCTATGGCTACTATTCTAGAATCACTTGACCACCTTTGGGTGAACTAGAATTTTTCATGAGACATTTCATAGTGGGATTCTAAATTGGTTTGTGTTTTGATTCAAACAAATACATATATGTATTTAGACTACATGTATATTAGTTGTATAACATGTGTTGTGGTTGGTTTTGATGTTAAAATTGGTTTTAAGGTGTATTGAAATGATAGCAGAAAATTGGAAGTGTTTATGATTGATTTGAAGGTTGAAATTGCTCACTGCCTAAGGGAGCGTCGCGATACTGAGCATCAGAACTAGGAGCGTCGCGACTCCCACTCTTCCGTATCGTGACTCTGAGACATTCAGCTCTCGTAGTTGCTTTCGCACTTTGGAGCTTCTCGACTCCCAAGGCTCTGAGTTGCGACCCCGAGGGCTGATGAATATTAAAACTTCATTTTCTCCGTTTCAGAGTTTCTAAACTCTGATTTGTTCCTCGTTTTTTCCTACGGACTCGTATCAGAATTTAGTTTTCATGAAAATATTTTAAAATATACCTATCCCTGATTCCTTGGGTTAGACTCACTTCCGCTACGTGAGACACCGATCCGACCCTAGGGGTTCCATAACTGCCCCAACAAACACATGTTATACAACAAACATATATATATTCTAAATACATATATACATTAGTTTTAATCAAAACACAAACCAAATTAGAATCCCACAATGAAATGACTCATGAACAATTCTAGATAACCCAAATATGATCAAGTGATTCTAGAATGGTAGCCATAGTTCCAAGATATTATCTAGAGTTCCAAACTCTAATTTTATGTTTATGTCTAACATAAACATTTTGACTAAATTACAAACATATTGTGTTTATACTTCCAAAGCATCCTTACACAATTAATTAGCCTAATTTCAACATCAAGCTGTGTTATTATATATCTAATACATAATTCATTACTATATGTCTCACTAATGATAACTCAGTAATGAAAAGATCAAACTTACCTAGCAAAGTTGATTCAAAGATCCAATATACTTCTCCTTGTTGAAATATTGTGGAGAACTTCCAAAGCTAGCAAGCTTGACTCCAATATCCAATCTTGATTCCAATACTAGCAAGCTTCACTCCAAGATCCAATCTTGATTTCTCCTAGTTGAAATATTGCAGAGATCTTCCAAAACTTCTTTAAACACTTCTCTAGCTTAGGCTAATTTCTATAACTCTTACTTATTTTTAGCTTTCTCAAGCTTGATTAAAACCTTTGCTCAAGCTTGCTATTTATAGCAAAACTTAGACAAGTTTTTAATTAATAAAAGTTCTAATCAATTTTTATGTGGGCTTAATCCAATTTGTCTAAATATATATAATTAAGTGTGACTAATCACATTTGTCTACCACTTTGATTTAATCTAATTAAATCAAGATAAATTTTAATGAATGAATTAGTTACATGTCTACCACTTTGATTTAATCCAATTAAATCCAGCCAAATACACCTATAATTACATATTTATAATTACCAAAATATCCTAAAATGGTAAAGATACATATGAAATTACGACAAAGCCCTTGTGTAATTTTGGATTAATATAATTATTCCAATTGGGTCAAAATAAATAATCAATGTTACCAATAATACTTAATTATTTTAGTTGATAATTATAATATCAAATATTATTTATTATCAAAAGTTATCGGCTACCCAAGTGCTCAATGAGTACACTTCATATTGTGACTCTCTAAGTCCAGACACGTTCGTCATATAAGCCTAGCTTATATGTACACAATTCGGCCACCTCCAAATTCGCGAAGAACACGAACGACCTTTCTGAACTATATAAGTCGAAGTCATTACATATGTTTATCGATCCCTTCGTCGTAGGCTATCCGAGTTGTGTTTAGGAAATATAGAATACACTGTCAAGTTTCCGAAGCGCACATTTCATGTCGACATGTCCACGATTCTTTACAACTAATCAGAAACTATTTCTGATATATGTGATCCACCCTAGGTGATCGACTTTGGCCAAAGTCTTAAGAATCGTGACTTACTCATATGGATACCTAAACCTTTTATGGTACACATACAGGCCCACATATCCTATCTTGATACACACTTGATTAATAAGTACATCGGTCCACACCCAACGAACATCTAGAGGCCAGACCATGAAAGGTCTCTGACATACATGACATCTAAGTGTGGAATATCTCACACAAAATCAATGTTATCCTATAGTCAAAGGATCACATATGCTACTTGACTCGAAGAGATTCTTATTGACGGTAGTTTGTACTTCCAACTATTAGGAATCACTTGTGAGTCATTCAGTATTCGGTCCAACCAATACCCGCACGTCTATACGAGCTTCCAAAGCTCATGGTACATCGGGTTAAACCATTGGAACTCCAATTCCAATATACGACATGTGCCAGTCTTCTAGGTTATAGGAATTCGACCGTATTAAAAAACCAACGACTATGAATATTTAATTTAAGAATAGTTTACAACAGTAATACTTATCCCAATATCTATGATCCTTAAAAACATAGATACTCATGGCTTCAAGCAGACCATGTGGCCGCTCAGTTGGCAATTCTTCAAGAACGGTTACGAGTTTTAGAGGAGGAAAACTCAGCCATGTGAAGCTCCAATACTAATCTCCAGAAGAAATTGGAACAAATTTCTTCCACTTTCCAATGACACGAGGCTACAGATCACCCCAATAATCATGCCATTCAATCCAATCTCTTGGACGCATTCAAAAATATGGCCAATGATAATCCACCACCAGAAAACTGCCTCCAACATCACCAAAGAAGTCACCATATCTCAGCAACCGACTGAGCCCAGCAAGTCACCTCCTCCGTACGTAAGGAAATACATGAGTTCCAAGAAGCAATTCTCTCCAATCTACCTGATGTCAGACTACCAGTGAGTAACAGTCGAGCCGACCCTCACTTTCATAGAAATTTCATGGAAGTTCATCCCCCAGACATTAGGCTATATGATGGATCCACGGACCCAGACTACATGGAAGGATTGCCATAAACTCCCAATGACGTGGAATGATAGCCATATTCTCATACTACATGAATGAATTGTCATCTCTTTCATATGATATGAAATGATTATCATCTTCCTCAGACGACATTGATGGAATGCCATATACTCCAGACTACATAGAAGGATTGTCATCTCTTCTAGACGACATAAAATGATAGTCATTTTCTCCAGACGACATGAAAAGATATTCATCTTCTGCAGACGACATGGATGAATTGTCATCAACTCCATACGACATGCATTGAATGTCATCTACTCTAGACTACATGGAAGAGTTGTCATCTATTCTATGCGACATGAGAGGATATTCATATTCTCCATATGACATGTATGAATTGCCGTCCACTCCAGCCTACGTAGGAAGTCTCTTAGACCTCCATCGGGTCGAGTCGACCGAAGCCTCCAGAACTTTGACAGGCCAGGTAGAATGAAGAACCCCGAGGACCTCCATCAGGTCGGATAGAGTGAAGAACCTCGATGACCTCCATCAGGTCTAGTCGACCAAAGTCTCTTGGACCTCCATCGGGTCGAGTCGACCGAAACCTCCAGACCTTCGATATGTCAGGTAGAGTGAAGAACCCCGAGGACTTCTATCAGGTCTGGTAGAGTGAAGAACCCCGATGACCTCCATCAAGTCCAGTCGACCGAAGTCTCTTGGACCTCCATTGGGTCAAATCAACTGAAGCCTTCTGACCTTCATCGGGTCAGGTAGAGTGAAAAACCCCGATGAGCTCCATCAGGTCCAATCGACTGAAACCTTCTGACCTTCATCGAGTCAGGTAGAGTGAAGAATCCCAAGGACCTCCATCAAGTCCAATTGACCGAAGTGTCATGACATTCATTGGGTCAGATAGAGTGAAGAACTTGAGGACCTTCATCAGGTCCAGTCGATCGAAGTCTCATGGACCTCCATCAGGTCCAGTCGACCGAAGCCTCCTGACCTTCATCAAATTAGGTTGAGTGAAGAACCCTGATGACCTCCATCAAGTCGGGTAGAGTAAAGAACCACTTGGACCTCCATCAAGTCCAGTCGATCGAAATCTCATGGACCTTCATCAGGTTCAGTCGACCAAAGTCTCTTGGACCTCCATCAGGTTTAGTCGATCGAGTCACATAACCTTCATCAGATCGGGTAGAGTGAAGAAACCACGAGGACCTCTATCAGGTCTAGTCGACCGAAGTCTCTTGGACCTCTATCAGGTCCAGTCGACCAAAGTCACTCGACCTCCATCAGGTCTAGCCTCGGGTCTAGTGGAGTGAAGACTCTTAAGGACTCGCATATAGCCTAAACGACATAGTCAGACCACTGTCTCAGAGGACATCAGAGGACCACCCTCCGACTCAGCCGATATGGTCTCCAGCCAACAAGTATAAACTTCACTACCGTGTAATTATATTCGTAATTTCATGCAGGAAACGTCAAAGCCAAACGAGTTCTAGTCGACACGACACCGTTGGCCAACTTTCAGATTTTATCAAAAAGTTCAGATAACAGGTAAAAATACTCTTTCCTTGTTGCTAGCCATGATTCATGGTTTCAAGTTCACAGGCAATGTCATACAATATACATGAAGACCTGGACCTTCATCTGGTCTAGAAGACATTGAAGACTCCCCCGACCCTTAGCTGGTTTGCTCGATTGGAGATTGTCCTGACCTTTATATGATCTAGTCGACGGGAATATTCCCTAATGACTCATGTCTAGTCAAGATCAAGACCTGGACCTTCATCTGGTCTAGACGACATTGAAGACTCCCCCGACCCTTAACTGGTTTGGTCAATTGGACATTGTCATGGCATTCATCCGATCTAGTCGATGGAAACATTCTACAATGATTTATGTCGAGTCAAGATCAAGACCGGGCCTTCATCTGGTCTAGACGATATTGAATACTCCCCCGACCCTTATATGGTTTTGGTCGATTGGAAATTATCTTGGCCTTCATCTGGTTCAGTCGATGGGAACATTCCCCAATGACTCATGTCGAGTCAAGATCAAGACTTGGACCTTCATCTGGTCCGAACGATATTGAACACTCCATTGACCCTTAGCTGGTTTGGTCGACATGAGATTATCCTAGCTTTTATCTGGTCCAGTCAATGTGAATATTCCATAATGACTCATGCCGAGTTAAGATGAAGACCTGGACCTTCATATGGTCCATACGACATTGGAGACTCCCCCGACCCTTAGCTGGTTTGGTCGACTGGAGATTATCCTGGCATTCATCTGGTCCAGTCGATGGAAACATTCCCCAATGACTCATGACGAGTCAGGATAAAGACCTGAACCTTCATTTGGTCCATACGACATTGAAGACTCCCCGACCCTTAACTGGTTTAGTCGACTGGAGATTGTCCTAGCCTTTATCTAGTCCAGCCAACATAACATTCTCTAATGACTCATGTCGAGTCAAGATCAAGACTTGGACCTTCATCTGATCCATAAGACATTGAAGACTCCCCCGACCCTTAGCTGGTTTGGTCGACTGGAGATTATCCTGGCCTTCATCTGGTCCAGTCGACAGAAACATTCCCCAATGACTCATGACGTGTCAAGATAAAGACCTGAACCTTCATCTGATCCATACGATATTGAAGACTCCCCGACCATTAGCTGGTTTAGTCGACTGGAGATTGTCCTAGCCTTTATCTGGTCCAGCCAACATAACATTCTCTAATGACTCATGTCGAGTCAAGATCAAGACTTTGACCTTCATCTGGTCCATACGACATTGAAGACTCCCCCGACCCTTAGCTGGTTTGGTCGACTGGAGATTATCATAGCCTTCATCTGGTCTAGTCGACGAGAACATTCCCCAATGGCTCATGTCGAGTCGAGTTCAAGACTTAGACCTTCATTTGGTCCAGACGACATTGTAGATTTTGGGGCAGATATGGAACCCCTAGGATCGGATCGGTACCCCGCACAACGGAAGTGGGTCTAACCCATGGATATCTAGCATGTGTTTATTTTTTAAAATATTTAATGAAATACTATATTCCATTACGAGTGTATAGGAAAAAATTAGGACTGAATCGGAGTCCGGAAATTCCAGAATGGAATGCAACAGGTTTGAGTGTGTGACGCTCGCGTTACAGTGCGCGCGCACTGTGCGCTGAACACTGATTTTTTATTTATTTATTTTCATTCTTTCTTCAGCCTTCAGCTCTTGGAAACATAGTTGTGGACAACAGGACATGGGCGACGCTGTTCTAGGCTCGCGGCCTAGTTGGGAAGTATGAAATAACATGGAGTCGCCACCCGGTGTGAACCGGGACAAAGATTTAAGGCCGCACTCACCCCTCGCAAGGGAAGACCTCAAACCGTTGGGTTCGGAATGGTCCCTTACTTATGCCACTTGTAATAAAATGATTTGTGCAATATTCTAACCAAGCCTAAACAACATATTTCCAAGGATAATTTACTCATAAGTTCGCATGCATAAAATAAACCATTATAACGACAATATCATACAATAATCTCATGGCATACCTCAATTATATAATGCGGAAAATAACGAACAAAACTAAACATAATGCGAATTCCCAACGCAAAATAAATGACTAATCATGCTTGAATACCATCTCGTGAACACATCAAATAAATAACATGCGGAATTCAAGTAACGAATGACAAACAAATCAAAACATCACAAACAAAATATGCGCCATTTACTCAAGTGGTACGTGGAGTTGTATCCCGAGTGCAGATCATACTACCGTCCATTCGGAATCGGCTATGAAATTTATGTCCGGGTTTCCATCCCATATACCACGAGAGGCGACACATTTTTCATGTTATTCAAGGGCCACAACATACATCATTTTACAATATATGCATATTTATCTACTCAAGGGCCACAACATGCATCATTTCATAATACATGCATTTACTATCTATTCAAGGGCCACAATCATGCATCAATAAACGAATCTCATGCGATAAAAATGAATGAAGCAATTAAAAAGATAGATGGAAATAATAGGAAATGTACCCTCAGGTCTAACCTTTTATGTCGACTTTCGGACTCGCGTTTCACGGCCGTCGGAAGGGCTATCACTCCGCAACTCTTTTGGTTCACTAATTCGACATCTTTCCTCGCTGTTTCGCTGTTTGGGCTACTGTTTCACTCTGTTTCGCTGCTGTTTCGGGTGTATTTTCCGGTCACTGTTCCAGGTCTATTAAGGATGCTGTTTTGGGTGATTTTTGTCTCAGTTTGGGGTACTGTTTCAGGCAGTTCAGGGGGTGTATTTAGCTGCTGTTTTGGCGATATTTTGGGGCTGTTTAGGGCAGTGTTTTTTTCTCTCGATTTTAGAGGGGTTTGGGATCGTTTTTCACGGCTGTTCAGGGTGTGCTCAACTCGGTAGTTCGTGGCTTCGTTTTAGGGTCATTTCGGTAATATTTGTTGTTCAGTTATTGGGCTCAGTTGCTGAGTTATTTTTGTGAGCGTGTAGTGAGTGAGGGTGTGGATAAGGAGAGGGGCTGTGTGTGACGCTTGGGCAGTGGTGTGGGGTTGGTTGCACACGGGCTACAGGGTTAGGGTTTTTTTGCGTGGAAATGGCTCACATGAGGGTGGCAGTGGTGCGCTGTTGGTGAAGATGATGGATGTTGATCACGGCCGAGACAAAGGTGCAGTTCGTGAAGGTGATGATGGCCGAGAGGTGGGTGGCCGTATGCAGTGAGCAGGGTTTATGATCCAGGGGCAAGCTGGGCGTGTGGTTTTCGAATGATCAAAGGGTAGTTTGAAGTCTTTATGGCATGATCTGTTTGTGACGGTGGGTGGCCAGTTTGTTTGTTTCGAGGTGAAGATTGCTTAAGGGTTCTGTACGGTCAGTGGCGTTGGTGATTCAGGCTATTACGTGAATGGGTTGTAGTGACCGAGAAGATGAAGGTGTGGTCAAGGGTTACAGTGGCAGTTGTAGGTTCATGCGTTGGTGTGTTCGTAGGTTAGGGCTTGTTGCTTTTGGTCCCAGGGAGAATATGTTTTATTACTCCCGGCTGAGGGCTGATGAAGAGTTTGGTTTATGCGTGACCAAAGGGGTGAAGGCCATGAGGCAGTGGGTCGCTGGGTGTGTTAGGGTTGCCGAGTCGGGAAAAGATGGAGAGAGGCTTAGGGAGAGGCGTGAAAGCTATTAGGGTTTTTCCTTTTTTTTGTTTTTGAGAGTGGCTGTGTCTTTTTTGTGTCTGGCGGAGAGGTGCTTAGGGTTTTTTCATTTGTGTTTTTGCCGTGAATGAGAGTATGTAGAGAGGAGGAATGAGAGACTTAGGTTTGCAAATGTGTTATATTTTATAGTAGTGCAATTAGGGTTTGTGCATGGATTAATTAGGAAATAATCAATTATATTAGGTGTATTTTATTTGATTATTTTAGGCAAGAAATATGTGTATTTTAGGTGGATAATATTTAATTTAGGTGAGTGATTTCTTTAATTTGGAATGATTTAATTTTAATTTGGAAGTAAATTATTTAATTTTGGTATTTGATTTGATTTTAATTTGTTTTATTTAATTTGATTTGGAATTTATTTAATTTAATTTAATTTGTGATTTAATTTAATTAAGATTTCATTTTAATTGGTTTGTGATTTTTAAATTAATAATTTAATTAATTGATTGGTTATTTATTTTAATTTCGATTATTCTAATTTAATTTGATTTTAATTTAATTGGTTTCAATGGATTTTAATTTAATTCAAATTAATTTAACTTGTGTTTAATTGTTTCGATTCAATTTAATTTGTGTTTAATTTAATCGGTTTTAATTTATTTAGATTTAATTTAATTTAATTTGTGACATGTATTTTAAATGTTTTAATTATTTTTGGAGGTGATTTAATGGGCTTGGGCTAAGGTTAAGTTTTAAAACGGAGATTCAACAGCGAACCCGAAGCTAAACACGTGAACTAAATCCAACAAAACGTCAATTTTGACGCTTCCCTTCCGACGTCCGTTTCCCCGCGACTTCCGCGACTTAAAAGATAGTTGTCTCCAAATAAGACTCCTCATCGGGTTTCACATGAAAAAATGCAATGCCTACAGTCGCCCCCACTTTGATGGGACTTGTGCAGTGTGTGACAGTGACAATCCTATCAAAGTACATGCAATGCATTTTCACTTACCTGGCTCGCCAGCTGCCTCGAACTGAGTGGATGAGAAGTGGGTCTTGTTCCCAAGTTGAATTGAGTTAACTGTGGGTCTTGTTCCCAATCTGAGTTGAATTGAGGTGAGGGTCTTCTTCCCTGGACTGTGGGTCTTGTTCCCGATTTGAATTGAGGTGAGGGTCTTCTTCCCTGAACTGTGGGTCTTGTTCCCGACTTGAGTTGATGTGAGGGTCTTCTTCCCTGAACTGTGGGTCTTGTTCAACTGTGGGTCTTGTTCCCGATTTAAGTTGATTTGAGGGTCTTCTTCCCTGAACTGTGGGTCTTGTTCCCGATTTGATTTGAGGTGAGGGTATTCTTCCCTGAATTCGGGTCTTGTTCCCGATTTGAGTTAAGGTGAGGGTATTCTTCCTGAAATGTGGGTATTGTTCCCGATTTGAGTTGATGTGAGGGTCTTCTTCCTTGAACTGTGGGTCTTGTTCCCGATTTGAGTTGATGTGAGGGTCTTCTTCCCTAAACTGCGGGTTGTTCCCGATTTGAATTGATGTGAGGGTCTCTTTCCTGAATTGCAGGTCTTGTTCCCGATTTGAGTTGATGTGAGGGTCTTCTTCCCTGAACTGTGGGTCTTGTTCCCGATTTGAGTTGATGTGAGGGTCTTCTTCCCTGAACTGTGGGTTTTGTTCCCGATTTGCTGAAGCGATGTCTGTCCATTTTCGAACTGTGTAGATGAGGCTTTATTCCTCCCGGGCTTTATTCCCGAACTGTTAAGAGAGAGCTTTATTCTCCTGGGCGTTATTCCCGAACTAGGTTGACATGAGGCTTTCTTCCCCTTGAGCTTTGTTCCCAAACTATACTGACATGAGGCTTTCTTCCCCTTGAGCTTTGTTCTCAAACTATACTGACATGAGGCTTTCTTCCCCTTGAGCTTTGTTCTCAAACTATACTGTCATGAGGCTTTCTTCCCCTTGAGCTTTGTTCTCAAACTATACTGACATGAGGCTTTCTTCCCCTTGAGCTTGTTCTCAAACTATACTGACATGAGGCTTTCTTCCTCTTGAGCTTTATTCTCAAACTATACTGATATGAGGCTTTCTTCCCCTTGAGCTTTGTTCTCAAACTATACTGACATGAGGCTTTCTTCCTCTTGAGCTTTATTCCTAAACTATACTGATTGTGTGGCTTTGTTCATGAATGCCATACCTGACAGGAACTGATGCTGAACCAATGTGGGCCTCGCCCCAAACTGATAATGATGTGGGGCCTCGCCCCCAAGCTGACATGGGCCTCGCCCTCAAACTGATATTGATCTGGGGCCTCGCCCCTAAGCTGATATGGGCTTCGCCCCCAAGCTGACATGGGCCTTGCCCTCAAACTGATGATGATGTGAGGCCTCGCCCTCAAACTGATATTGATGTGGGCCTCGCCCCAAAACTGATACCGATGTGGGCCTCGCCCCAGACTGATGCTGACATGGGCCTCGCCCTCAAACTGATATTGATATGGGCCTCGCTCCTATGTTGATACTGATATGGGCCTCGCCGTCTGAGTGTCATACTCGGTAAGACCGATTCTGATGCTAATGTGGGCCTCGCCCCCAGAGTGCCATACCTGGCAAGACTGATTTGATGTCTCCATACCCGAGTGCCATACCCGGCAAAACTGATACTGATGATGACGTGGGCCTCGCCCCCAGAGTGCCATACCCGGCAAAATCGATGATGTATCTCCATACCCGGAGTGCCATACCCGGCAGAACTGATGCTAATAATGATGTGGGCCTCGCCCCCAGAGTGCCATACCCGGCAAGACTAATACTGATAGTTAATGTGGGCATTTCCCCCAGATTGCCATACCCGGCAGAATTGATGTTGTATCTCCATACCCAGAGTGCCATACCCGACAGAACTGATCTGATATCTCCATACCCGGAGTGTTCATTCTCGAACTCTGATCGCCATTATCGGCTTGTTCATTCTCGAACTCCGCTCCATTCTCGGATTTTGCTCCATTCTCATATTGTTCATTCTCGGATTGTTCTCCATTCTCGGAGTGCCATTCTCCGCTTCTTCATTCTCAAACTGCTGATATGGGCCTCAACCCTGGGACTCATCCCCAAGCGAATATACTGATATGGGCCTCAACCCTGGGACTCATCCCCAAACTGAAACTGATATGGGCTTCAACCCTGGGACTCATCCCCAAAACTACTACTCATATGTTGCTGATTCTGGTTGGCTTGTCTTTGCCGCTTTCTCTCTTTTTCTTCTTTGAAACCTGTGAATACAAAACAAACAAACACAAAAAAATGCAAAATTTGTTACGTGTATGCATGCATGCATGAATGAATTTCCTATTCCACTGGGTTAGGCCTTCCCCCAGTTCTCCAAGTGATTGCTCAGTCTTCTCTCTGGTCTCATGGCTCAATTTCTCGTCATTCCTCTTATTCACGGGGTGGTAGACTGGTCGCTCTCAGTCTTAATTTGGCTTTTTGTTCTCTGCTGTTTTGTGCTTGATCAAGATGAACCACATGGTGGGGCCTTCCATATCATCATACTATATCACATGCTACGAAATAGTCCCAATAGTTATACATATTATCGTCCTCAAGGAATGCCCAGTAATGAAACCAGAGAACCTTCAAAACATTCGATGCAACTCAAATCCAAGTCTTTGAAAAAAATGATCTATGCCAGACTCAAAGTGTGTGTGTGCAAAGGTTCTTTCACAGCTTAATCCTTAGGTAAGCTAACTCGATGATTTCGTTTCAAAAATCGGGGTCAATGGGTCAAACCAACCTAGATGTCTCAGTTATGCTCTGCAATTGCTTTTCCATGCTCAATGTAGTATGGTTTATCTTTCTTTCCTTTGTCTCTTTTCTTTTCTTTTCTTTTCATTTTGAACTTCATTTTTTTTTCTCTTTTTTTTCTTTTTTTTTCTCTTTTTCTCTCTCGTTTCTTTTTTCAACACACCTACCCTTTAAGGTAGCATTTCTCCTCATGGTGGTCCTAATACTCGCCCATGGGTAGCTTCACGCTTATCGGTTATAGGTGGTTCATTTTTTCTTTAGAGACTTTTCTTTCATTTTCAACCATACCACACATCATAACATAAGCAAATCAAGATAGACATCTAAGCAAACAGTCATTCACCGACCTACAATTTCTTCGACTAGTCACTTTGCTAACTATTCAGGTTTTCACTGCTAAGAACCATAATCAAGTGCTTACGAGTCTAACATAGATCAATTACTCAAATTATCAGATAAAAGCACGTCAAAAGTTTATCGTTTCTAAGGTTTCACCCTAAAGCAATCAGTTTCATCATCGGACTTATGTCTAACTATCAATGACTAAAAAAACAAATAATAATTTTTTTTTCTCTTTCTTTTTGTTTTTTTCTTCTTCTTTTTTCTTTTTCTTTTTTTCTTTTTTTTTTCTTTTCCCTCTTTTTTTTTCTTTTCTCTCTCTTTTTTTTCTTTTTTTTTTTTTTCGAAGGCCCCCCCAATGGTCTTTCTATCATTTTCGTAAGCTTTTATATTTCTCGATTTCCTTTTTCCCCGCTATCCATGTTTGCTAAACTCCTCTTGAATAACCTTTTTTTTTTCTCTAACCCAACAGATATCTATGATGGCTTTTAAGACACAGAGGGTTAACATGATGCATGTATGCATGAGATGCATGCGACATATGAGATATAATATGAATGTGGTTATCAAAAGCATAAAGGGGCAACTTTTACAGGATATACAATTATGGTTCTCATGCGGGTTTATGACAATGCCTTTGATTGAACTCCCTCAACCCACTATAGAAACGGTCAACTAATGCACAAATCATACACATCACAAGACATGATTTCGGGGCCAATTCTCTTATCCCCAGTGGAGTCGCCAGACTGTGGACAACAGGACATGGGCGACGCTGTTCTAGGCTCGCGGCCTAGTTGGGAAGTATGAAATAACATGGAGTCGCCACCCGGTGTGAACCGGGACAAAGATTTAAGGCCGCACTCACCCCTCGCAAGGGAAGACCTCAAACCGTTGGGTTCGGAATGGTCCCTTACTTATGCCACTTGTAATAAAATGATTTGTGCAATATTCTAACCAAGCCTAAACAACAACATATTTCCAAGGATAATTTACTCATAAGTTCGCATGCATAAAATAACCATTATAACGACAATATCATACAATAATCTCATGGTATACCTCAATTATATAATGCGGAAAATAACGAACAAAACTAAACATAATGCGAATTCCCAACGCAAAATAAATGACTAATCATGCTTGAATACCATCTCGTGAACACATCAAATAAATAACATGCGGAATTCAAGTAACGAATGACAAACAAATCAAAACATCACAAAACAAAATATGCGCCGTTTACTCAAGTGGTACGTGGAGTTGTATCCCGAGTGCAGATTATACTACCGTCCATTCGGAATCGGCTATGAAATTTATGTCCGGGTTTCCATCCCATATACCACGAGAGGCGACACATTTTTCATGTTATTCAAGGGCCACAACATACATCATTTTACAATATATGCATATTTATCTACTCAAGGGCCACAACATGCATCATTTCATAATACATGCATTTACTATCTATTCAAGGGCCACAATCATGCATCAATAAACGACTCTCATGCGATAAAAATGAATGAAGCAATTAAAAAGATAGATGGAAATAATAGGAAATGTACCCTCAGGGCTAACCTTTTATGTCGACTTTCGGACTCGCGTTTCACGGCCGTCGGAAGGGCTATCACTCCGCAACTCTTTTGGTTCACTAATTCGACGTCTTTCCTCGCTGTTTCGCTGTTTGGGCTACTGTTTCACTCTGTTTTGCTGCTGTTTCGGGTGTATTTTCCGGTCACTATTCCAGGTCTATTAAGGATGTTGTTTTGGGTGATTTTTGTCTCAGTTTGGGGTACTGTTTCAGGCAGTTCAGGGGGTGTATTTAGCTGCTGTTTTGGCGATATTTTGGGGCTGTTTAGGACAGTGTTTTTTTCTCGATTTTAGAGGGGGTTGGGATCGTTTTTCACGGCTGTTCAGGGTGTGCTCAACTCGGTAGTTCGTGGCTTCGTTTTAGGGTCATTTCGGTAATGTTTGTTGTTCGGTTATTGGGCTCAGTTGCTGAGTTTTTTTGTGAGCGTGTAGTGAGTGAGGGTGTGATAAGGAGGGGGGCTGTGTGTGACGCTTGGGCAGTGGTGTGGGGTTGGTTGCACACGGGCTACAGGGTTAGGGTTTTTTGCGTGGAAATGGCTCACATGAGGGTGGCAGTGGTGCGCTGTTGGTGAAGATGATGGATGTTGATCACGGCCGAGACAAAGGTGCAGTTCGTGAAGGTGATGATGGCCGAGAGGTGGGTGGCCGTATGCAGTGAGCAGGGTTTATGATCTAGGGGCAGGCTGGGCGTGTGGTTTTCGAATGATCAAAGGGCAGTTTGAAGTCTTTATGGCATGATCTGTTTGTGACGGTGGGTGGCCAGTTTGTTTGTTTCGAGGTGAAGATTGCTTAAGGGTTCTGTACGGTCAGTGGCGTTGGTGATTCAGGCTATTACGTGAATGGGTTGTAGTGACCGAGAAGATGAAGGTGTGGTCAAGGGTTACAGTGGCAGTTGTAGGTTCATGCGTTGGTGTGTTCGTAGGTTAGGGCTTGTTGGTTTTGGTCCCAGGGAGAATATGTTTTATTGCTCCCGGTTGAGGGCTGATGAAGAGTTTGGTTTATGCGTGACCAAAGGGGTGAAGGCCATGAGGCAGTGGCCGCTGGGTGTGTTAGGGTTGCCGAGTCGGGAAAAGATGGAGAGAGGCTTAGGGAGAGGCGTGAAAGCTATTAGGGTTTTTCCTTTTTTTTGTTTTTTGAGAGTGGCTGTGTCTTTTTTGTGTCTGGCGGAGAGGTGCTTAGGGTTTTTTTTTCATTGTGTTTTTGCCGTGAATGAGAGTATGTAGAGAGGAGGAAGGAGACTTAGGTTTGCAAATGTGTTATATTTTATAGTAGTGCAATTAGGGTTTGTGCATGGATTAATTAGGAAATAAATCAATTATATTAGGTGTATTTTAATTTGATTATTTTAGGCAAGAAATATGTGTATTTTAGGTGGATAATATTTAATTTAGGTGAGTGATTTCTTTAATTTTGGAATGATTTAATTTTAATTTGGAAGTAAATTATTTAATTTTGGTATTTGATTTTAATTTAATTTGTTTTATTTAATTTGATTTGGAATTTATTTAATTGAATTTAATTTGTGAATTTAATTTAATTAAGATTTCATTTTAATTGGTTTGTGATTTTTAAATTAAGAATTTAATTAATTGATTGGTTATTTATTTTAATTTCGATTATTCTAATTTAATTTGATTTTAATTTAATTGGTTTCAATGGATTTTAATTTAATTCAAATTAATTTAACTTGTGTTTAATTGGTTTCGATTCAATTTAATTTGTGTTTAATTTAATCGGTTTTAATTTATTTAGATTTAATTTAAATTTAATTTGTGACATGTACTTTAAATGTTTTAATTATTTTTGGAGGTGATTTAATGGGCTTGGGCTAAGGTTAAGTTTTAAAACGGAGATTCAACAGCGAACCCGAAGCTAAACACGTGAACTAAATCCAACAAAAACGTCAATTCTCGACGCTTCCCTTCCGACGTCCGTTTCCCGCGACTTAAAAGATAGTTGTCTCCAAATAAGACTCCTCATCGGGTTTCACATGAAAAAATGCAATGCCTACAATAGTGCTGAAGGCAATGATTTTCTACTCTACTAAACTCTTTCACCTTCCCTAAACACTCTCAAAACAACCAAATTAATTTTAACATCAAAACCAACATCAACATATATTATAGAACAAAAATCAAGTTTTTCAAAATATCAAATATTTTTACAAAACATAAATTTATTCTAAATACGCACTTGCGTAAATTTAAATCCAAAACACAAATAAAATTAGAATCCCACAATGACGTGACTCGTGAACAATTCTAGGTCACCTAAAGATGGTCAAGTGGTTCTAGAATGGTAGCCATAGCTCTAAGCTTTAATCTAGAGTTTCAAACTCTAATTTTATGTTATGTCTAACATAAATATTTTGACACAATTACAAGCATATTGTTGTTTATACTTCCAAAGCACCCTAACACAATTAATTAGTCTAATTTCAACATTAAGTATCTAATACATAATTCAACACTATATGTCTCACTAATGAAAAATACAGCTTTTAGAGAAGATCAAACTTACCTAGCAATGTTGATTCAAAAATCCAATCTACTTCTCTTTATTGAAATGTTTGGAGAACTTCCAAGGATTAACAAGTTTGACTCCAAGATCCAATATTGATTCCAATGCTAGCAAGCTTCACCCCAAGATCCAATCTTAATTTCTCATAGATGAAATATTGTAGAGACCTCACAAAGTTTCTCTAAACACTTCTCTAACTTAGGATAATTTCTTTAATACTTGCTTGTATTTAGCTTTCTCAAGCTTTTGGTTTTCTTAATTAAAACATTCCTAAAGCTTGCTATTTATAACAAAACTTAGGTAATTTTTAATTAATAAAAATTATAATCAATTTTTATGTGGGCTTAATCCAATTTGTCCAAATATGTATAATTAGGTGTGACTAATCTCTATTGTCTATCACTTTGATTTAATCTAATTAAATCAAGACAAGGATTAGGAAATGGATTAGTTAAATATTTATCACTTTGATTTAATCCAATTAAATTAAGCCAAAACCACATATTATTACATACATACAATTACCATAATATCCTCAAATGGTAGAGATAATTATGATTTTACAATTAAGCCCTTGTGTAATTATTGAATTAATCCAATTAAGTCAAAGTAAATAATCAATGTTATCCAATAATACTTGATTATCTTAGTTGATAATTATAATATCGAATATTATCTTTTATCAAAATTAATTGGCTACCCAAGTGCTTAACGAGTACACTTCATATTGGGACTCTCTAAGTTCAGACATATTCATCATATAAGCCTAACTAATATGTACGCAATTCGGCCACCTCCAAATTCACGAAGAACACGAACGACCTTTTTGAACTATACAAGTCGAGGTCATCACATATGTTTAACAATCCCTCCGTCATAGGCTATCCGAGTTGTGCTTCAGAAACATAGAATACACCGTCAAGTTTCCGAGGCGCACATCTCATGTCGACATGTCCACGATTCTTCATAACTGATGCGATCCACCTTAGGTGATCGACTTTGGACAAAGCTTTAAGAATTGTGACTTTACTCACATGGATACCTAAACCCCTTATGGTACACATACGGGCCGTCAAATTCTATTTTGCTTCGCACTTGATTACTGAGTGCATCGGTCCAGACCCAACGAACATTTAGAGGCCATACAATGAAAGGTTTCTGACATACATGGCATCAAATGGTGTGAGATCTCACACAAAATCAATATTATCCTATAGTCAAAGGTGTATGGGTTAATTAGGGGGTGAATCCGGTAACGCAGCGGAAGCGGTGGAAAATCCGATTTTCAGATTTCACAAAAATTTTTCTCGGATTAATTAAATAAACATATTTATTTAACATTCCAATAATCAAATTATGAAAATAAAT
>SKCR01013194.1:0-21084 GCA_019454045.1 Zanthoxylum bungeanum
CTTGCAATAGCTGCATATTTCGACTTCGAGATATAGCAGATGGACGTTAAAACCGCTTTCCTTATCGGAAACCTTTTGGAGGATGTTTATATGCAACAACAGCCTGACGGTTTTAAATCGTACCTAGACTTGCAAACAAGGTTTGTAAGTTAAATCGATCCATTATGGATTGAAGCAAGATCACGGTCATGGAATCAGCGTTTTGATGAGATCATAAAAGAATATGATTTCGTGCAAAACGCAGATGACCCTTGGGTATACAAGAAGGTTAGTTGGAGAGCGCTTACTTTTATGTCCTTTATGTCGACGACGTATTGCTTATAGGCAATGACATTCCCATGCTAACGTCGGTGAAAGCTTGGCTTTCATTAAAATTCTCCATGAAAGATCTGGGAGAAGCAGCCTTTGTTCTTGGAATAAAGATCTACCGGATAGATCTAGAAAGCTGCTTGGAAATCTTCCAAGCAAGATACTGTTTGCCGATTCACAACAGAAGCGGAGTACATCGCTGCATCTGAAGCAGCAAAGGAGGCAGTTTGGATCCGAAGTTCCTATCGGATTAGGAGTAATTCCGTTAGCAGCAGAGCCCATTCCATTGTATTGTGACAATAACGGGGCTATAGCGCAGGCTAAGGACCAAGGTCTCATCAACGGTCCAAGCATGTTCTTCGACGTTACCATCTGATTCGGGAGATTATACATCGTGGCGATGTAAAGTCGAGAAGGTCACATCAGATGACAACATTGCAGATCCGCTGACGAAGGCTGTTCTTCAGCAAGTTTTTGAATGACACATACATAGTTCGGGTATTAGATGCTTGAGTGACTGGCTATAGGCCAAGTGGGAGATTGTTAGACATTATGTCCATAGCGTCACTGTTTGTAAATGATATTGTATTATTGTACAAAATTAACTATGTGATAATGAAATTGCCCTTTGCCGTTTTGTAATATTTTTACTTTGATATATAAATGGCGAAAGTCCATATGATTAATACCGGATTGAGATGATATGAGACAGTATCAATCCATAAAGGTTTAATCATTAAATATCCCTAGTCGGAGTATTATCGAGATCGGACATCGATAATGCGGAATAGACTAGTTGCGCTTGTGCACGTTGTGAGGGCACAACGGCATAGTTCTCATATATTTAAGTATTGGATACTTATGCAAGTGCGATAGGAGGTTGTGTTTTACCGATGGTACGGAAAACAACTTCGCTCTGGATAGACCCCGCGGAATCCCATTGGTAGTATGTCTGCGTGTCTATGGGAGGCCGCATCAGGGTAGGTTATATGGTCTTAACCTGAGACTTACATCGCTAGTACTTGCGACAATCGGTAAACTTTGGTTTTGGTGGTTGGGGACCTTAACCGGTTCTGTGTACACCTCTTCTGGGTTTATCGAGAATCGTAGTGTACTGGATGTGATGTCGAGATGGAAGTATCACTTCAACATATGGAGGTGATGATCACGCAGGACACAGAACTAGTACTCTATAAAAGGTTGCAACCGTCGGGACAATATGACCAGGTCAGGATTGTCCGATTTAAAGAGACTGGTTGCTTGATGTCCGATATATGTTTCGTACGGGGCAGACACATCTCCAGCCCCAGGCCTAACATGTGATCATCAGATACTGGATCGATGTACGCAATACTACGGATACTACGCTTGATATAGATCTAATATTCCAGTAAGAATATTTCTGGAGAATTGGGTAGGCATGGCGCTTTGCTAGAAGCCAACCTTGTGTTTTGAATCGGTAAGACGTAGTACTAGGTACGTACGTGTTCGGATTATCCGACGACCGTATTTACTGCCAACATATCCGGAGATCTCTTGGTCGCTTCCTGAAGATTCACCTATGATATTTGATTCGGACTTAATTAATCTTGGATTAATTGCGGAGAAACTTTATCTTGGATAAAGTGCCTTGTTTAGAGAGAGAACGATTAATTTAGAATTAATCAATAAAATTATTATATTCGATATAATAATCGAAATTCGATTTCGACGCGAAATTAAAATTAGATTTTAATTCGGGCATACGAGTTAATTTAGAATTAGTTCGTTAGCGACGTAAATAATAATTTCGCCAGGCGCAATTATTTATTTAAATTCGATTTAATTAACGTCGCGACGTAAGTTCGGTATTTCGGAAATATCGAACCCGAACGCGTGAGTGCACGTGGGCCCACTTTCATTTGGAACGTGTGGGGCCCACATGACACATGTCATTATATGCATTATTTAATTGTTAATGCATTGCATGGTGATAGTGTACAATACACTCAATTGTTTTGTATGGAGTTTGAGTGTTTGACACTCTAAGCCATTGCATGGTTTGTGTCATAAGTTTATTATTAATTTAATAAATATTATGGCATAAATATAAATTGTTTTTTGGTAACAAAATGAATTACACAAACTCTCTTCTCTCTCTCAAATTGCCGAAACTGAAACCGTTTTGGGCTCTCCATTTCTTCATTTTTTTGTTGCAAAAACTTGAAGAAATTGTGGTTGTTTGGAACATATATTCACACACAGGCTAGCACCTTCAAGGGATCAAAAGAGGTGATAGGGAAACCATCAAAGAGCTTGGAATACACAAAGCTTGGAGCTTTCCACCTCTTCTCATCTTGGCCGAATCATCCCAACCTTTGAGCTTCCATTTTGGTTTGATTTTCTTCATCACTAAAGCATTGTAAGTATGATTCCGCCATACTTCATCATTTAATATATATATTCATTGTTGTATTTCAAATGCTTAATCTTTCCTTGGGACATATTATAGAAACCAACATTGGAGGCTGAGCTGACTGTAAAAATGCTTTTACAGTCACTTCCCGATACTTGGAAGCAGATTATCATCAACTACAAGTTGATGGATACGGACGATACTCTTGGAGAGCTATTGTCCATTCTTAAGGAGTCAGAGAAAGAGCTTCTTAAAGGCAACAAGCGCGAGGCGCACTTTGCATCGACCTCTCAGACGTCAAGGGCTGGGCCCAAGGCAACTGGAGGGGTGAAAAAGAAGAAGCGTAAGAACAAGGGCAAGGCCAAGATGCCGATGGCTTCTGGGAAGCCGAGGAACAAGTCACAAGACATATGCCTAACTGCGGCAAAAGAGGTCACTGGAAGCGTGACTGCCGCATGAACAAGGCGATCAGAAGGGAGATCAAGGCGGGCAAGGCACCGACCTCTGGTATGTTTGTTATTGAAATAAACATGGCTACTTCTAGTTTTAAAATTGGATTTTTGATTCTGGTTGTGGTTCTCATATATGTATTGATGTGCAGGATCTGCAGAATAGCAGGACTCTAGCTTCAGGGAGATTGATCTACGAGTTGGAAACGGAACTCCTGTTGCTGTTTTGGCCGTGGGCACTTTTGTATTAGAACTGCCCTCGGGGCATGTACTTAAACTAATGACTGTTATTATGTACCTAGTTTGACTAGGAATATTATATTTGTATCTTTGTTAACCCGAAATGGGTACACTTTTGTATTTAGAAACACTGGGTGTTATTTATATAAAAATGATGCAGAAATATGCACTGCAGTTGCAAATAATGGTCTTTATATTTTGAA
This sequence comes from Zanthoxylum bungeanum, assembly GCA_019454045.1. Taxonomy (NCBI): domain Eukaryota; kingdom Viridiplantae; phylum Streptophyta; class Magnoliopsida; order Sapindales; family Rutaceae; genus Zanthoxylum; species Zanthoxylum bungeanum. The sequence goes on from SKCR01013194.1 coordinate 3,597, forward strand.
TATAAATGAATCTCCTACATATAATTAACAAACAAAAGGCTTAAAAAGAGTGATCCAAATGATGAAACTTATATGTGGCATTGTCGTCTGGGACACATTAACAAGACTCGCATATCCACACTTTCGAAGAGTGGGTACTTGGACAGATTTGATCCAAATTCATATGACGTCTGCGAATCTTGCTTATTAGGCAAAATGCCTAAATCACCTTTTAGCGGTAAAGGTGAACGTGCCACTGAACTGTTAGCCCTCGTTCATAGTGACGTTTGTGGGCCCATGTCTAGCCAGGCTAGAGATGGATATCGATACTTCGTAACCTTATCGATGATGCATCACGTTACGGTTATGTGTATCTAATGACGCACAAGTCGGAAACTTTTGAGAAATTCAAAGAGTTTCGACACGAAGTTGAAAACACACAGGCAAGAGTATTAAGACATTACGGTCGGACCGTGGTGGCGAATACTTAAGTAATGAGTTTCAAGATTACCTGAAAGAATATGGTATTCTTTCACAGTGGACTCCTCGTAGAACACCACAATTAAATGGTGTGTCCGAACGGAGAAACCGTACCTTGTTGGACATGGTAAGGTCGATGATGAGTCGCACTGAGCTGCCAATTTCCTTATGGGGATATGCATTAAACAGTGCAGTTCTTATTTTGAATAAGGTTTCATCAAAGTCTGTTGAACAGACACCATATGAGATATGGACAGGTAAGAAACCGGGTTTCTCATTCCTGAAGATTTGGGGTTGCTGGGCATACGTTAAACGTTTGGAAGGTACCAAACTTGAACCCAAATCAGATAAATGCCTATTCGTTGGATATCTTAGGGAAACCAAAGGATATTACTTCTATCACCCACAAGAGAACAAAGTATTTGTTGCTCTACATGAGGTTTTCCTTGAGAAGGAATTCCTAAATGCAGTGTTTAGTGGAAGAAAGTAGAACTCGATGAAAGTCGTAGTGATACTGTTCTTGGCAATGAATTATCAACGGAACATGAACAGTCCATCTGGGATGAGACTGAACCACAATCTTCTAATACACAAGGACCGCGTAGGTCGGAGAGAGTCAGGGTAATACCTGAGAGGTATGGATTCCTGATCTCACCTCATGTAGATATTAATCTTATTGAGGATAATGAACCGGCTACGTATGAGGAAGCGATACAAGGTATCGAATCCGCTTTATGGCAAGAAGCCATGAAGGCCGAATGGATTCCATGTATACCAACCAAGTTTGGACACTGGTTGATGCACCAGAAGGCGTAAAGCCTATTGGATGCAAATGGGTCTTCAAGAAGAAGACTGACATGGATGGCAACGTACAAACGTACAAAGCTAGGCTTGTAGCGAAGGGATATCGTCAACGACTTGGAGTTGATTATGACGAAACCTTCTCACCCGTTGCCATGATTAATCCATTCGGATAATGCTTGCAATAGCTGCATATTACGATTATGAAATATGGCAGATGGACGTTAAAACCGCTTTCCTTAACGGAAACCTTTCAGAGGATGTTTATATGCAACAGCCTGACGGTTTTATCGCACCTAGACTTGCAAACAAGGTTTGTAAGTTAAATCGGTCCATTTCTGGACTGAAGCAAGCATCGCGGTCGTGGAACCAGCGTTTTGATGAGATCATAAAAATATGATTTCATTCAAAACGAAGATGATCCTTGTGTATATAAGAAGGTTAGTGGGAGTGCACTGACTTTTATTGTCCTTTATGTCGACGATGTATTGCTTATCGGCAATGACATTCCCATGTTAACGTCGGTGAAAGCTTGGCTTTCATTGAAATTCTCCATGAAAGATCTGGGAGGGGCAGCTTTTATTCTAGGAATAAAGATCTACCGGGATAGATCTAGAAAGCTACTTGAACTCTCCCAGAGTACATATATTGATAAAGTGTTGAAGAGATTCAACATGGATCAGTCCAAGAGGGGACTGTTACCAATTCACATGGCGTCTATCTATCTAGGGACATGTGTCCTAAAACACAAGATGAGAGAGACAACATGAGTCGGACTCCGTTCGCCTCGGCAGTCGGATCGATCATGTATGCCATGATATGTACACGACTTGATGTGTCCCATGCTTTGAGCATGTGCAGTCGATATCAGGCCGATCCAGGTAAAGATCACTGGATGGCGGTTAAGAGTATCCTTAAGTATCTTAACAGAACTAAGGATGCTTTCTTAATCTATTGAGATGGAGAACTTGAGGTATCTGGGTATACCGATGCAAGTTTCCAAACCGACAGAGACGACTTTAAGTCGCAATCTGGGTATATATTTGTTTGAATAACGGAGCAGTGAGCTGGAATCTTCCAAGCAAGATACTGTTGCTGATTCAACAACTGAAGCGGAGTACATTGCAGCAGCTGAAGCAGCAAAAGAGGCAGTTTGGATCCGTAAATTCCTAATTGGATTAGGAGTAGTTCCGTTAGCAGCTGAGCCCGTTCCATTGTATTGTGACAATAGCGGGGCTATAGCACAGGCTAAGGAACCAAGGTCTCATCAACGATCTAAACATGTTCTTCGACGATTCCATCTGATTCGAGAGATCATACATCGTGGCGATGTGAAGATCGAAAAGATCGCATCAGAGGATAATATTGCAGATCCGCTGACGAAGGCTATTCCTCGGGAAAAGTTTGAGCGACATGTACATAGTTCAGGTATTAGATGCTTGAGTGACTGGCTATAGGCCAAGTGGGAGATTGTTAGACAGTAATGACCCATAGCGTCACTATTTTGTAAATGTTATTGTATTATTGTACAAAATTAACTATGTAGTAATGAAATTGCCTTTTACCGTTTTGTAATTTATTTACTTTGATATATAAATGGTAAAAGTCCCTATGATTAATTCCGGATTGAGATGATATGAGACAGTATCAATCCATAAAGGTTTAATCATTAAATATCCCTAGTCGTAGTATTATCGAGATTGGACATCGATAATGCGGAATAGACTAGTACTGCACTTGTGCGTGTTGTGAGGGCACAACAGCATAGTTCTCATATATTTGAGTATTGGATACTTATGCAAGTGTGGTAGGAGGTTGTGTTTTACCGATGGTACGGAAAACAGCTTCGCTCTGGATAGACCCCGCGGAATCCCATTGGTAGTATGTCTGCGTGTCTATGGGAGTCCGCTTCAGGGTAGGTGCATATGGTCTTAACCTGAGACTTGCATCGCTAGTACTTGCGAAAATCGGTAGACTTTAGTTTTAGTCGTCCAGGGCTTTAACAGGTTCTGTGTACACCGCTTCAGGGTAGGTGCATATATAAAGGTTTTTGGAAAATCTTTTACTAACTAATTACACATTTCTCTCCACCAATTTCTTCTCTCTTTCTCACGCCCAAATGGGCTTCATCTCCTTCTTCTTCGCAGCTCACTGCCGTGAGCTTCAAGGGAGCAATGAGTGTGTTTTTGTTGCAAAAACACAAGTGCTAGCACACTTACGAGACTTGCGAAGGTGTTAGGGAGGTTCACCCATGAGGCGGGATCCGTTCGACGAAGCTTGGAGCTTGACGAAGGACCAAATTTGAAGCCAAAACAGTGAGCAACTTCACTGCAGTTCACGCCCAAAACAGTGGGGAATTTCAAATTTTGTTGCTTGCCGCATCTCTCAACCGATCGATGTGAGTATTCCGCTACCTCCGTTGATGTATTCACACATGTATTTCATGTCTTGTATGATCTTGGGACCTAGATAAAACCTAACAGATACCGCCTTTATAGTCGGTTAGACTTAATTAAATTGATTTTAACCTGACTAAATTGGATACCGCCTTTATGGTCGGTTGAAATTAATAATGAATTTGACTTAATCAGGATACCGCCTATATGGTCGGTTGGTAATGTCATGCAAAGTTTATATATTATAATAAAGGAGATATCTAAGTTAGAAGTAATAAAAGTAGATCCTTTATCCCCCAGCATTTTCTTTTATTGTTAGTTTATCTAATTAATTTCCATCTTTTACTTTATGTCATTTACTTTATTTATCTCTTTATTAGTATTAGATATGTGTGGTAACTAAATCTCGTATCTAGGGTTGTGATGAATTCCAATATCACCGGGTTATAAGTGGTAATTTTATGTTTTAGGTAATATAAAGGTTTATTTATTGAGCCTTAGTCTTAATGCTTCTTGTTAACTGGCTATTAATAAGATTGATTTGGTAAACTTAAAATGAACTTGGAAAAGAGATTTTAGGTTTCAGCCATAGACTCAATAGCTCACGATCTCACTTAATGATAGATAACCATTAATATATTTCTTTATAGGATAAGAATATACCTGTCCGGCGGGGGTAGCCATAATTGGAACTTAATCTTAACGAATTCAGGTAACTTGGTTAACATAGGAATATGATTAATTGGGTTATACTGGGCGTTTGCATCTGACGATCGAAAGAGGCTTTTGCATAATTTCGTGTTCCAAGTTAATAAACCAATATATTACACATTCAAGAGATAATCACTTCATATTTAAAAGATATTAGAAGGATTCACAATCCTTATTAGTTTCTTAATATTGATTTTTCCTTTAATTTACTTTCACACTGTTTTATTTACTTGTTTTCAGACAAAAATCACCATCCAATCAACAATCATTCTATTAGATACTCATAAATATTTAACGTCAGAAATTAATAGCTAAGGTATTAAGTCCTCATGGGTTCGATACATTTTATACTACTTGAGCGATACGTGCGCTTGGGTAATGTGAGTGACTTCACCGATCATGTTTTTGGCGCCGTTGCTGGGGACTTATTTATCTTTCACTATTAATTTTAGGGTTAGATAATTTTATTTGTGTCTAATTTGTTTTCATTTATTATTTTTGTTTACTTGTGTTTCAGGTTCTCAGACACTACATGAGACGAACCAGAAGCTTTAAATCCAACCGCTTGACCCATAAATTGAAAGAACCATCAGACAGTTGAGAAGAGAAAGGCGAGAAGGCCAAGAAGCACTGATCAATATGGAACCTGAACCATTGGAAGTTGTACCACCAATTCCCATTCGAGACAGAACTATTCCGGTGGTTGACGGCTTTATTTCATGTATTGTACTTCCTCTTGTTAGACAGTAATGACCCATAGCGTCACTATTTTGTAAATGATATTGTATTATTGTACAAAATTAACTATGTAGTAATGAAATTGCCTTTTACCATTTTGTAATTTATTTACTTTGATATATAAATGGTAAAAGTCCCTATGATTAATTCCGGATTGAGATGATATGAGACAGTATCAATCCATAAAGGTTTAATCATTAAATATCCCTAGTCGTAGTATTATCGAGATTGGACATCGATAATGCGGAATAGACTAGTACTGCACTTGTGCGTGTTGTGAGGGCACAACAGCATAGTTCTCATATATTTGAGTATTGGATACTTATGCAAGTGCGGTAGGAGGTTGTGTTTTACCGATGGTACGGAAAACAGCTTCGCTCTGGATAGACCCCGCGGAATCCCATTGGTAGTATGTCTACGTGTCTATGGGAGTCCGCTTCAGGGTAGGTGCATATGGTCTTAACCTGAGACTTGCATCGCTAGTACTTGCGACAATCGGTAGACTTTAGTTTTGTCGTCCAGGGCTTTAACAGGTTCTGTGTACACCTCTTCTAGGTTTATCGGGAATCGTAGTGTATTGGGTGTGATGTCAAGACGGAAGTATCACTTCACACATATGGAGATGATGATCGCGCAGGATACAGAACTAGTACTCTATAATGGTTGCAACCATCGGGATAATATGACAAGGTCAGGATTATCCTATTCAAAGAGACTAGTTGCTTGATGTCCGATATATGTATCGTACGGGGCAGACACATCTCCAGCCCCAGGCCTTACATGTGATCATCCGATACTGGATCAGTATACACAATACTACGGTATACTACGCCTGTTATAGATCTTATATTCCAATAAGAATATTTCTGGAGAATTGGGTAGGCATGGCGTTTTGCTAGAGGCTAACCTTGTCTTGTAAATCGGTAAAAACGTAGTACTTGGTACGTACGTGTTCGGATAATCTGACGGCCGTATTTACTGCCAACATATCCAGAGATCTCTTGGGTCGCTTCCCGAAGATTCACCAATGACGTATGATTCAAACTCGATTAATCTTGGATTAATTACGGAGAGACTTTATCTTGGATAAAGTACTATACATAGAGAGAGAACGATTAATTTGGAATTAATCGTAAAATTATTATATTCGATATAATAATCGAAATTCGATTTCGACGCGAAATTAAAATTAGATTTTAAATCGGGCAAACGAGTTAATTTAGAATTAATTCGTTAGCGACGTAAATAATAATTTCGCTAGGCGCAATTATTTATTTAAATTCGATTTAATTAACGTCGCGACGAAAGTTCGGTATTTCGGAAATATCGAACCCGAATGCGTGAGTACGCGTGGGCCCACTTTCATTTGGGTTGTGTGGGGCCCACATGACAGATGTCATTTTATGCATTATTTAATTGTTAATACATTGCATGGTGATAGTGTACAATACACTCAATGGTTTTGCATGGAGTTTGAGTGTTTGACACTCTAAGTCATTGCATGATTTGTGTCATAAGTTTATTATTAATTTAATAAATATTATGGCATAAATATAAATTGATTTTTGTAACAAAAATCATAACACTCTCTCTTATTCTCTCATGACCGAAACTGTGAGCTCTCACAGCCCTCTCCACTTTTCTGTTTTTGTTGCAAAAACTTGAAGAATTTGTGTTTGTTTGGAACATAAAATCACACACAAGGCTAGCAACATCAAGGGATCATACAAAGGTGTTATGGGAAACTAATCTTAGAGCTTGGAAGGATCAAAAATTGCTTGGAGCTTCTCTTTTCTGTTTGGCCGAAACCCTCACTGCACAAAGGAGAAAATTTTTGTTTCATCAACGCATCCGCATTCCGATCTTTGTGAGTATGATTCCGCCATACTTCAATATTGTTCATTCATTTATATGTTTTGTTTGCTCTTTTGATCTTGGGACATTGATTAGAATTTCCAACACCTCTCTTACCAGCAAATGCATGTGACATCAAAACATGCATTCAAATGATAAACAGTCAGTTCAGTTTGGGGGGAATGCAACTGAAGTTCCTAATGACCACATCAGCAACTTCCTGGAAGTTTACGACCCTTTCAATTACAACCGAGCAGCTGAAGAAGCACTGAGACTGCGTGTTTTTCCATATTCCTTGAAATACAGAGCTCAGGATTGGTTACATTCACTACCAGCAGGTTCCATCACAACTTGGAACACTCTAGCCACCAAATTACTTGCAAAGTAATTTCCCCTAGCTAGAACTACAAAGCTGATGAATGACATTACATATTTTATACAACATGACTCGGAATCCCTCTGCGAAGCTTAGGAAAGATACAATGATTTGCTCAGAAAATGTCCTCACCATGAGATTGCAAAGTGGCTACAAGTCCAAACCTTCTTTAATGGACTTTCCAGACTAATGAGAGCCACAATTGAAGCTGCTGCTGGAGGAGCTTTAATGGCAAAAGGAGAAGATCAGGCCTGGGAACTAATTGAAGAAATGGCCAATAATAATTCTTTGTGGCCAACAGAAAAGAGCATGGTCCAACGAATTGTAAGAATTTATGAAGTTGAAGCCAACACAGCAATGAATGCCAAGCTGGATCAGTTATGAAAATTCATGGAAACGCTTAGCATGCAAGGCAATATTGGATCCACATGTTCACCATATGGAGGAGCACTAAGGGCAAACCAACATGAAGAGACGGTGAATGATGTCAATAATTTCAATAAACAGGGGAACAATCCATATTCCAATACCTACAACCCAGGGTGGAGGAATTATCCCAATTTCTCATGGAGCAACAATTCAGGGCAAAGGAACAATCCACCACCAGTATTCCAACAAAAAAACAAAGGCCAGGAGTATGAAAAATAACCAGGAATAACAGAAGTGCTGGATCACTTGAAAAAGCTAGAAGCAGTATCATATGATGTTATGTTTCAATCACAAACAACATTAATTCAAAGCCAAACAACATATTTGGAAACACTGAAGAATCAAATGGGACAACTGGCCAATGCTAAGAGTTACAGACTGCAAGGTACCCTTCCTAGCAACACAAAACCAAATCCAAGGAACCGAGGGAATGAGCAATGTCAAGCCATTACTTTGAAAAGCGGCACTGAAATCAACTAAGATATTGGAATCAAGGCATCCACTAAGGAAGTTCCAAAAGAAAGCAGCAAAGCAGAACCACAGATGGAGGAAAGAGAAGAAAAAGTAATTATCAATAAAGATTCACTCCACCTCCACCTTTTCCACAACGTCTCCAGAAAATTAAACTAGACAAGCAGTTTGCTCGATTCTTGGAGATCTTCAAAAAGCTGCATATCAACATTCCATTTGTAGAAGTGTTGGAACAAATGCCCAGCTATGTCAAATTCATGAAAGATATTCTATCACGAAAGCGAAGATTGGGAGATTACGAGACAATAACATTAATAGAAGAATGCAGCGCCATCATTCAAAGAAAGTTTCCCCCAAAGTTGAAAGATCTTGGCAGTTTCACCATCCCATGCACCATAGGAGAACATTACTTCGGTAAGGCTTTGTGTGATTTTGGTGCCAGCATTAACTTGATGCCTTTGTCTATTTACAGAAAACTGCATATTGGAGAAGCAATTCCCACCTCAATTACTATGCAGCTTGCTAACAAATCGCTCATATTTCTGAAGGTGTAGTGGGAGATGTATTGGTTACTGTCGATAAATTCATTTTCCCTGCAGATTTCATTATCATTGACATGGAATAAGACAAATATGTACCTATCATCCTCGGGAGACTATTCCCGGCTACAGGTCGAATTGTTATTGATGTATAAAAGGAGAACTAACCATGAAAGTGCAGGACCAAGAAGTTACATTCAATGTTTTGAAAGATACGAAATTCCTGAATGATGAAAATGAGGATGAATGTTTCAAAATTGATGTTTTAGATAGTATCATCTAGGATACTGATGCAATGCAACTTTCCACGGATAAACTTGAAGCTTACATCACCAACATGATTGACAGCGAGCTAGGTGATGATATTCTAGAATGTATCAACTATATTGACTAACCATTTCGCTTCAAATCGACACCACAGGTGGAAAGTTTGGAATTACCAAAAAAGAGCTTGAATCAAGCCCTCGATTGAAGAACCACCACAGCTGGAACTAAAGCTACTTCCGACCCATCTCAGGTATGCATTCTTATGAAACTTTTCTGATTTACTTGTGATTATTTCTTCGTCGCTAACATTGGAGCAGGAAGATAAGTTGCTGAGAGTGTTACGAGAACACAAGAAAGCCATTGGCTGAACTATAGCAAACATTCGAGGCATTAGTCCATCATTTTGCATGCACAAAATTCTGATGAACGATGAGTACAAAGCCACATTGGAGCATCAATGGAGGCTAAATTCAATCATCAAGGAGGTCGTGAAGAAAGAAATTATCAAATGGTTGGATGCCGGCATCATTTACCCAATCTCTGACAGTACTTAGGTGAGTCATATACAATGTGTGACAAAGAAATGAGGAAAAACTATAGTCACAAATGAAAGAACAGTGACTGGATTGAGAGTATGTATGGACTATAAGAAGCTGAACAAAGTAACAAGGAAAAATCATTTTCTGCTGCCATTCATTGACCATATGCTAGATAGATTGGCGGAACATGAGTTCTATTATTTTCTGGACGGATACTCGGGGTACAATTAGATTGCCATCACCCCAGAAGATCAAAAGAAAACCACTTTTACATGCCCATATGGTACTTTTGCTTTCCGTAGGATGCCATTTGGACTATGTAATGCTCCTCTCACATTTCAACATTGCATGATGGCCATCTTCTTAGACATGCTGGAACAAAGTATAGAGGTTTTCATGGATGATTTCTCTGTGTTTGGAGACTCGTTCGACCACTGCTTGTAAAATCTAGAAAAAGTGTTACAAAGATGCGAAGATACCAACCTGGTACTCAACTGGGAGAAATGCCACTTCATGGTGTAGGAAGGCATTGTCCTAGGACATCGGATCTCACAAAAAGGAATCGAGGTAGACAAAGCAAAGATCGAGACAATTGAAAAACTACCTCCACCATTATCTGTCAAATGGATTCGAAGTTTTCTCGGACATGTAGGCTTTTACAGGAGATTTATCAAAGACTTCTCCAAGATTGCTAAACCTCTATGCAATCTGCTAGAGAAAGATGTGCCTTTCAACTTCACCAAATAATGCCACGAAGCTTTTAAGATCTTGAAACAAAAGCTGGTCTCTGCCCCCATCATAGTAGCACCAAACTGGACCATTCCATTTGGGGTGATGTGCGAGGCTAATGATTTTGCTGTAGGTGTAGTTTTGGGACAATGCATGACATGATCCAAGCCAACAACAAAGCAAAAGACCCATTACAAGTACCAGAAAGGCCAATTACGAGGCAGAGGACCAAAAGACTCAGAGAAGTAAAGGCAGGATTAGTTCAGAGTGTTATGGCTGATTGCAACAAACAAATAGAGACACATGTGGGCTTCAATAGAGAAGGTACAAAGCCACTTCACTTAGCCCAAATCAGTTCTAAATGAAACTTTACAGGCCTTTGAAGACTTGAAGACTTTGGTATTTTTGTAATTTAACCTTTAGGGGCATTATTGTCTTTATGCCTTTAGGGTTTCTCTTTGTAACACTATTTAAACTTTCTTTCTTTTTCTTTTTGGGGGAATCAACGAAATTTGTAAAACTCAAAAGCTTAAAGCTTTGGCTATGGCCGAATTCTTGTAAAGGAAGGATTCATATTTTCAAGTTTGAATCAACTTATCTAAGTGTGGCAAACTTAGTGGTGTCTCCATTGCTAGCAAAACACTATAAGGATTTATCTTAAAGGTTCTCAAGGGTAAGTTCTTCGTGGGTCTTCTTTGTGGCCTTGGAAGGGTTTTGTTCCTACAAAATCAAATTCGCGGTTCTCGGGGTTTTATCTGTTGCTCGGGGTTTGCTTGGATTTCGAATCCAAGTGGGTTTCTTGTCATTTGGTATCTACAGCTCAAGGTTCCAAGGTCTGATTTTTCCTATCTTTTCTTTTTTGTTTGATTCTATTTTTATTTTCGTTCTTTGTTATTTTCGTTTCAGTTCTTGTTGGATCTTGTTTCTGTTTTCATTTTGTTTATTTCTGGATCTGGTTTTATTGTGTTCTGCATATCAGTTCATCTTTTATCATTTTCCAGTTCTGGGTTTTTGTTGTGTTCTTCATATAAGTCTGTCATACACATTCTATTCTTTAGCATATGTTGAAGAAATAATCATGTTCTTTGGTGGCTGTGTGACTTGTTTCTAAAACCCTAGTGAAATGTAAAAGAAAAAGAAAATAAATCATCAGATTCAGACTCTGAAATCAGACACTGAAACTTAGCCTCTGAAATCAGACCCTAAAACTTAACCTCTGAAACCAGACTCTGAATTCAGACCCTGAAACTCAACCTCTGAAATCAGACTCTAAAAACTTAGCCTTTGAAATCAGACTCTGAATTCAGACCCTAAAACTCAACCTTTGAAATCAGACTCTAAAAACTTAGCCTTTGAAATCTGACTCTGAAATCAGACCCTGAAGATTAGCCTCTGAAAATCAGACTATGAAATCAGACCTTGAAAAGTAACCTATGAAATCAGACCCTGACCAGTAGCCTCTAAAATCAGACCATGAAAAGTAACATTTGAAATCAGACACAAACCAATAGCCTCTGAAATCAGACCCTGGCCAAAAACCTCTGAAATCAGACCCTGAAAATCAACCTCTGAAATCAGAACCTAAATCAGCCACTGAAATCAGAACCTTAATCAGCTACTGAAATTAGAACTTTAAACAGCTTCTGAAGTTATAAAAAAATGGGACTTGAGTGATAGTGATCACTTGAGAAAAAAAAAAAAAAAAAGTGAAAATTTTTGGTTGAATTTAGTTTGATCCATATTATCATTTGGGTGTCCGTGAAGGGTATTCCATCAAAATTTCTATAGAGGTGCCAAATTTTCTCCCGAAATTGCATACGACCGTGAATTTGCATGCTTATTTTTTTCCATTGTGCTAATTGTTTACTTTTTATTATAATTACTCTAGCTTAAGTATTATTGATTGAGTCTTCGTCATTGCTATTCCTGTTCGCATTCTATTTCCGTCTACCCTATATATATATATTATTGGGTCTCTTGTGTTTCATGCTAGCTTGAGGACTACGTTTGGTTTTGTATTCTTGGATTGTGTGTGATTCACATTTGAATTGAGGAAGAACTCAAGAGTGGTAAAAGGCAGTGATTGTGAGCACAGTATCGGGTAAAAGCCAATAGAGTGCAAACACGGGTGGAGTGATATCATTCGAGTGTAAACACATGAGATTGTGAGGATTTACATATTTACTTTACTTTCTTGTTATTTTTAATCTGTTTGTTTAGTGTTGAGATGGAAGGTCTAACCACTGATGAAAAGCTTGAGGCCTTGGATAGGAAATTTACAGATATGATGGAGAACATGAATACTGCTTTGGAGAGATTGACCAAAAGTGTAGAGAGTATTCAAACTGGTAGTGGTTCCAGAGCACCACTCAGAATATACCACCACCTCATAATGTGCCACCTCGACGTGTACCACCACAGTATGTACCACCAGATGAAGAGGAAGCTGAAAATGAGTTTGATGATTCTGATGGTCTTGATGATGTGGATGAGAGATTTCAGTCTGGGCATGATATGAGGCCTAATAGGAGGTTTGATAGGAGGAATGATAGGAGGGATAAACGATTTGATGATAGAGGTACATTTGATGCCAGAAGATGGGATTATGATAGAAGGGGATATGGTAGACGAGGAGATGTAGATGGTGATTGGGTAGCATCAAGATCAAGATACCAATATTCCACGGCAAGAATGATCCTGAAGCTTATTTAGAATGGGAAAAGAAAATAGAATTGATTTTCAACTGTCATCATTACTCAGACGAGAAGAAGATCAATCTGGAAGCAATTGAGTTTACCGATTATGCTATGATTTGGTGGGATCAGCTTGTCTCTACTCGGAGGAGAAATTACGAGAGACCGGTTCAGACATGGGCAGAACTTAGAGGTCTCATGAGAAAGAGATTTATACCCAGCCATTACTATAGGGAATTGTATCGGAAACTACAACATCTGTATCAGGGGACCAAGAGTGTTGAGGACTATTACACCGAGATGGAAGTTGCCATGATCATAGCAAATGTAGTTGAGGATGCAGAAGCTACTATGGCACGGTTTCTATGAGGCTTGTTTGGATAATATGACCATAGCGTCACTATTTGTACAGATCACGGTGTTGTTGTACAAATTAACTATGTGACAAGGAAATTGCACTCTCATCATTTGTGATTAGATCACCATAGATGTATAAATGAAGAGAGGTCCATATGATTAGTTCCTGGATTGAGATGATATGAGACAGTATCAATCCCCGAAGGATTAATCATTAAATATCCCTAGCCGAAGTATTATCGAGACTGGACATCGATAATGCGGAATAGGCTAGTATTGCACTTGTGCGCGTTGTGAGGGCACAACGGCATAGTTCTCATATAATAAGTATTGGATACTTATGCAAGTGCGATAGGAGGTCGTGTTTCACCGATGGTACGGGAAACAGCTTCGCTCTGGATAGACCCCTCGGAATCCCATTGGTATTATGACTATGTGTCTATGGGAGGCCGAAATCGAGGTAGGTGTGTATAGTCTTAACCTGAGACTTGCATCGCTAATACTTACGATAATCGGTAGACTTTGGTCTTGGTGGTACAGGGCTTTAACCGGTTCTGTGTACACCGCTTCTGGGTTTATCAGAGAGTCGTAGTGTATTGGGTGTGATGTCGAGACGGAAGTGTCACTTCAGTCATATTGGAGTTGATGTCACGCAGGATACGGTACTAGTGCTCTTGAGTGTTGCGCAACCAATCGGGATATTGTGACCAGGTCATGTATATCCGATTATAGAGACTATGTTACCAGACATCCGACATGTGCTTCGGACGGGGCAGACACTTATCCAGCCCCAGCCCTAGCACGTGATTATCCGATACTGGGCCGATATACATAATACTACGGTATATTACGCTTGATACAGATCTATATATTCCTGTAAGAATATTTCTGGAGAATTGGGTAGGCATGGCGTTTTGCTAAAGGCTAACCTTGTCTTGTAAATCGATATAAACGTAGTACGAGGTACTTACGTGTTCGGACAGTCCGACGATCGTATTTACTGCCAACATATCCGGAGATCTCATGGGTCGGTTCCTGAAGATTCACCGATGACGTATTACTCGCACTTTGATTAATCTCGGATTAATTAGAAGAGAGAGATAGAATTAATCTGGGATTAATTCGATGAGAGAGAAAATTAATCTGGGATTAATTACGGAGATATTTTATCTCGGATAAAATATCGTTAAAGAGAGAGAACGATTAATTTGGAATTAATCGATAAAATTAATATATTTGATATATTAATCGAAATTGGATTTCGACGCGGAATTAAAATTAGATTTTAATTCGGGCGAACGAATTAATTTAGAATTAATTCGTTAGCGACGTGAATAGTGAATTCGCTAGGCGTAATCACTTAATTACGACGCGACGGAAAATTCGTTAATTTGGAATTAGCGAACCCGAGCCCGAGAGTGATTGCGAGCGCATTCGCATTTCGAATTCGAGCGCGGCACGCGAGTCACATCAAGCGTCAAATCGCTAGTCGCGTCAATCGTCAAATCAATTGTCACTTTGAGTGATGTGACTTGACAATATGTCACTTATTAAAGTGAATAGATGTGATGTGAAAAGTGATGTGATATGACTTAAAGTATAAAGTAATTGTGATGGAATATGAAAAGTTTGGAATATATATATAGTTTTATTTTATTTGGAAATAAATGAATAATATATATTACTTTTTCTTTTCCCTTTTACTATTCATTCGGTCCTCTCTCTCCAAAATACGCTCTCTCATTTTCCCTCTTCTTCTTTCCTTCTTCTTCTCGGCTCACTGCCGAATTCTTCATCAAATTTGTTCTGGTTTGACCGAGCATTTGAGAAGCAAAAGAAGAATACAAGTGCTAGCACACACCTTGAGTGATACATAGGTGATAGGGAAGTGATTCCGTGAGCATGGAAGCTTGAAGCTTTGAGCTTCAATGAAGCTCATCAATGGCCGAACATGGAGGAAGCCGAACCAGTCCAAACCGAGCAGCCCACTGCCTTGGAGAGCTGTTGCCGTGAGCTTGGAGGATGCAAAACGCATCTGTTCTTCATTTCATCAAAACCGAAATTCAATGTGAGTATATTCCGCACCTCCTTTGATGTGTTCATATGCGGTTTTATGCATGATTTGTGATCCTTGGGACTTTGATTTAACTCTTTCAATGGTATCAGAAGCTTTTGATGCATGAAAACCGAATTAGGGTTCTTGAGCAATTTGGGGCTTTTTGATTTTAGCTTGATTCTGATAAATTGATTCTTTAAGAATGCTTATATTTGATTGAATTTGAGTTATATGTAATCAATTTGATAAAAAATTGATTGGATTGATTTTCCCCAATTTGCTTATTTTTGGTCAAAACTTTAATTTGGGCAAACTCGATTTAGGCATGATTTGGTTGAATTGTTTGATGAAGTATGCTTGAATGAGTTGAATTGAAGTTGTGCATGATCAATTTCAAGAAAATTGGATTAGATCAATTTTCCCCAATTCTTTAGGTTGAACATGAAACTTGAAATTGGGTAAAATGTGTTTGAGCATGTTTTAATTGAATTGGATGTTTAAGTATGCTTAGAACATGTTTAATTGAGATTGTGTGTGATCAATTTCATGAAATTGGATTGGATTCATTTTCCCCAAATTGAAGGCTTGGCCGAAATTGCATAACCCTAATGTCTTGGTAATTTGTTTGTTTGATCATTGGATGACTTAAAACAATTGGTTAATGTGTTTTTGTTGGATAATATGACCCATAGCGTCACTATTTGCACAGATCATTGTGTTGTTGTAGCAAATTAACTATGTAATAAGGAAATTGCACTCTCATCATTTGTGATTAGATCACCATAGATATATAAATGAAGAGAGGTCCCTATGATTAGTTCCTGGATTGAGTTGATATGAGACAGTATCAGTCCACAAAGGATTAATCATTAAATATCCCTAGCCGTAGTATTATCGAGACTGGACATCGATAATGCGGAATAGGCTAGTATTGCACTTGTGTGCGTTGTGAGGGCACAACGACATAGTTTCATCATATATATAGTATTGGATACTTATGCAAGTGCGATAGGAGGTCGTGTTTCACCGATGGTACGGGAAACAGCTTCGCTCTGGATAGACCCCTCGGAATCCCATTGGTATTATGACATTGTGTCTATGGGAGGCCGAAATCAAGGTAGGTGTGTATAGTCTTAACCTGAGACTTGCACCGCTAATACTTACGATAATCGATAAACTTTGGTCTGGTGGTATGGGGCTTTAACCGGTTCTGTGTACACCACTTCTGGGTTTATCAGAGAGTCGTAGAGTATTGGGTGTGATGTCAAGACGGAAGTTTTCACTTCAGTCATATTGGAGATGATGTCACGCAGGATACGGTACTAGTGCTCTTAAGTGTTGCGCAACCATCGGGATATTATGACCAGGTCATAAATATCCGATTACAGAGACTATGTTACCAGACATCCGACATGTGCTTCGGACGGGGCAGACACTTATCCAGCCCCAGCCCTAGCACGTGACTATCCGATACTGGGCCAATATACACAATACTACGGTATACTACGCTTGATACAGATCTATATATTCCTGTAAGAATATTTCTGGAGAATTGGGTAGGCATGGCGCTTTGCTAGAAGCCAACCTTGTCTTGTAAATCGATATAAACGTAGTACGAGGTACTTACGTGTTCGGACAGTCCGACAATCGTATTTACTGCCAACATATCCGGAGATCTCATGGGTCGGTTCCTGAAGATCACCGATGACGTATGACTCGCACTTTGATTAATCTGGGATTAATTCGAAAAGAGAGATAGAATTAATCTGGATTAATTCGATGAGAGAGAAAATTAATCTGGGATTAATTACGGAGATATTTTATCTCGGATAAAATATCGTTAAAGAGAGAGAACGATTAATTTGGAATTAATCGGTAAAAATAATATATTCGATATATTAATCGAAATTGGATTTTGACGCGGAATTAAAATTAGATTTTAATTCGGGCGAACGAATTAATTTAGAATTAATTCGTTAGCGACGTGAATAATGATTTCGCTGGGCGTAATCATTTAATTATGACGCGACGGAAAATTCGTTAATTTGGAATTAGTGAACCCGAGAGTGATAC